>OZ010584.1:5569270-5819270 GCA_963932145.1 Acanthosepion lycidas
AATATGATCCCATATTTTTTATTCCTCAAATGTTTGATTAGATTTGGCAGTACTAGAAATCTGTTTATATATATATATATATATATATATATATATATATACACACACACACACATTCTCACACACTTGTAGTTTGTTTGGAAGAAATTCACAAGAGTAAGAACTTTGAAAAGTGAACTCACTAACAATGGGCTGTAAGAATACAATTTAAACTTAAGCTCTGTTGCAATCACTTTAAGTAGGTATTTTCTTGAGTCTGCTTTTTTCTTGAGTCATGTGTCTTTCAAGTATTGATTTAATCATTTTCTAAGCTTTTTTTTAAGGCAAAGAGCAGACTGAGTATGTACTTTAATTTATTCTGTTTATCTTCCTACCTGGAGGGTACAACAGATATCTTATTTAAAGATAACTCAAATCAGCCTTTTCTAATCAGAAACACCCTGGAAATTGATAAGATTTGAAAACTTTTTGTGCAGTTAAACATTTTTCTAAAGGCAAAAGCAGAAATAAAAAAACAATAACAAATAAGAATTTAGCTGCTTTATTCACATTGCATGCTTTTATTTCATATACACATGCCACATTAATGATAAAATTAATCACATAAAAGCATGATTTGATTCTCATGTTAAAATATAACAAGTTTCTCTTGCTTTTCAGAAGGGTTTTCTTGTCACCAGGAATTTTCTTACTTGTATGCATTGGCTTTGTGTTTAGGCAAAAAGACAAAGTTATCAGGAACTGGACCCAGCAACATTTCACTAGTGGAAAAGAAAGAAAAAAAAAAAAAAATAGAATGAAAAGTTGCACAATAAAACAATTTTATTTAATCAATTACACCAATTAATATTAAATGTTTCAAGTGGTAATTTTTCTTTGAGACAAGCATAAAATAAATAATACTGAGAAATTTAATTTTTTTTTAATAGACTGGTTGACTCTGCAGTCTTTCTTCAGTTGAATTTGCTTGGAAATAACATTTCAGTATGCATGTTTACATTTACAATGATCACATGTTCTGTTTCTGTCTATATTTCCCCAGATAAGGTATGATTACTCGGACTTATCCCCATCTTCATTGCCATATTCACAATGTTTCGGATGTTGTATGTGCTGGCCTTCTCCAGGTAATTGGAATTTCAAACCAAACCCTTTATTTTGTCGACTGGGGTATTGTTCTAGTTCCATGCTTCTCAAGACATATGGCCCAGTGGATAAAGATTTTCGTTAGATCCAGTGACTAGACCCAAAGAGTTGGGAGTTTAATAACAGACCACAGCAGTGGTGAACCAAAACTTGGAGAGGTGAGTTAAATGGAAATAACAGACATGGCATGTAGAACTAGAACAATCTACCCCTGTAATTCCAAACCACCTTTTAACACATTTTAATTTCTCACTTAGCCAACTTGGTCCTCATAGACATAACCTTATATTCTTTATATCTTTTGACATGTATATGATATCAGAGCTTGCAAATTCCTAATGTCTTGATAATTAATCGTTTCTCATCCTCTCAGGTTTGCAATGTTCTACCTTGACTTAAAAAAAAAAAAAAAAAAAAAAAAAAATTCATCCTACATTTGAGGCTATATATAATTTTTTTCTGGTCACCTTGTCTGTTACTATACAACCCAAAAACTAAAAATCTAACCCAACAGTTCTGTTTAAGTCATAAAGGATAATCACAAGTGACCAAAAATTTGTTTAATTTGAGAAGAAACTGTATAAGGTGTTATATACTTCATTGTGTAAACTTTAATCAACATAATTCACTTGAGTAATGGCAATATTAGAAGTTTCTTTATAAGAAAACTTTCAACATTTGAGCAGTCAGTACTGTTTCTGGTTGAGTGGGGAATAAAAAGAAAACAGCAACCAGCAAGTAAATTCAAGCTCTCCCAGCTGGTATTTCAACCTTGAGTCGTTCCTTCTTGAGTTCTGTCTCAAAATCGCACTAACAGACTTTTGTAGCCGCCAACCGTTAACGTCACTCAAAGAACCCCGCACTGGGAAAAATTAGTTGCTTTTATATTTGTCCATATACCCATAATCCCTTGTGTCTTCATGCGATCACATAATTCATTACGTCCCTGTCCCATAATGCATTATTATTGCATAAAAATGCAATGCAAGTCTCCCCCTCATTCTTTTACGTTATCTGGCCGAGGACGGATTACGGCAGAGCGGTAAGTGATTTTTTCTCCCTTATTTCAACTGCAGTAGCTTTACATGCTAAACAAATACCTTGTCCCTGCCAAAAAAAAGCAGGTAAGTCGCAACCAGTTGTGCTCGTCCCAGGTTCTGTCTCATCACGTCTGCCACAGGTTGTAATTTATAAAATCTTACCCTTAAATCAAATTTTTCAGGAAAAAGGTTTTCCCAAGCCATTATCACTCTTTTCAGTATTGATGAAGGTTTCCTTCTTAACCTCTTGTTTGAAGTCATGTGGAATGTCAATCTCTTGATTATATTATTTTCTCTTTGAGCTACATGTGCTATCTATTTTAGTAGTTGCTGTTATTGAAAGTCCATATGTAATTTCTGTTATTTAGTATAGTTCTTTGTGATACTTTAAGGTCAGTCCACAAGGTTTAAAGAAGGATGGTCATCTCAAAAACCTAGGTTTCATTCACTTGAAGCCATTTTTAACCATTGATCTTAGAAAGCATTTGTAATACAGCTGACAGTTTACATATTTCTGAATGTATCTGGCACCATGCATGACAGCCACATTAAAGTCTTGATCTGATGACATTTATTAGGTTGGTGCAAAAATAAATGTTGTTTTCTCACATATGTTACTATGTGAGAAAACGACATTTTTTGCACCAACCTACTACTAACATAAATGAGATTTTAGGTTAATGTTTGTATCAATTTGCAATGTTGGGCAAAACTACCTCTAGCACAGCCTATTCTGGGTTCAATTTCCTTATCTCCTACACTAAATTTGCTATAACTGATTCATGTGCCGAAGTATTTCAAAGGTTTAGTATTTACTAATTGAATGATATGCAAAAATGAGACCCACCCCCACCTCTTGACAAGAATATTTACCTCCTCTTTTTGCTGTAGGAACAGAAAATAGAAATTAGAATATGAGAGAAAAGAATCGATAGACAACTATGTTTATCAGCAACACGCTGAAGACAAAAGCATAAAAATTTATGACAAAAATCGTAAACAAGGAGAAAATTTATTTTTGTTCATGTAATTATTTCATATTTAACAGAAACCCGACTTCATTGAAACTCACTACTATGGGAATTTCAAAATATATAGATAAACTGAACAAAGTCAAAATTTTGAAAGCATTGATATAATAAAGAAAAATAAGTCTGAAAATTTTGTTTATTTATTATTAAATGATCTATTTCTTAATATTAAGCAAATTACTTCCAAAGACTGCTTGCCTTAAAAGGCATTAGCCTCCAGAAATACACTGCCGACTTATTTTTGTGGAAATAAAATCTTTCTTTTTCTTATTATACTGATGGCTGCAATTTGATATGAAGCAATGATATCACTTGAACTATACTCAAATATGGACAGCAGAATGTGGCTTTTTAGCCCTACTAAAACACACACACAGTTGATTGTGTGTGTGTATTTTAATTCCACTGACAAGTTAGTTTGAAGTTTCATAATGTCTGGAGATAAAATTTGTTATAGTTTTTCCTTTCATTAGTTTCTTAGCAACAAAGCTTTCTTCTGGGCTGTCTCTTTCTACTTGCAATAAACTTACATTGAAATTAGCTATTCTCTTGCCATGGACAGGATTAGAAAAAAAAAAAAAATTTCTTAATTAGATCATATCAACAAGGCAGAAAAGAAATTTAATATTTTGGGGTATTTCCAACTGTCATCCTGAAAAACCTACAAAACTGTCCACGAAAACAAAAGTAACTTTCCAATTATGTCCCCTGTCCGATACAAGATTCTGGAATTCTATTACAGTGTACAGATATAAGAGACCCGGATATAAGAGAAACCCAAATGTAAGAGACTTCTTCTCCAGTTCAGACAACTCTTATATCCAGGTTACACTGTATAAAAAAAAATTTCTACAATTATTCATTGGCTTCACAAGAGCCACCAACTGGAGAAGTAGTTCACTATTTCTATAAATGCTTCCAACACTGATCCATCCTCTAAAAATTTGTTTTGATAATCTTCCATCTAAAGTTAATCATCTTGTCACATGCAATGACGTAAACCCTTTTGTAAATTAACATTTATTTATTTATTACCTAATTTTAATCCAGTCGCCACAATTTGAACTTGCCATCAGAGTTTCAAGTTCATCCCGAGCAAAATAATAAGGTGGACGTTCATTTATTTTTTGAGGTACGCGTTCCAGTATTCCAACAGGAACGTATCTAAAAAAAAAAAAAAAAAAAAAAAAAAAAAAAAAAATTACATTAAAAATTAATAAACAATACTGATAGCAAATTTGAATTCTTGGCAAATAATGAATTTTGAAAAGAGCTATGAAACATTGTAATTTGGAAAATCACTTAAACAAATAGAAATGATACAAATTTACTATCAAAAGATGCATTTCTTTTTCATTTCCTCAAAAGGGGTCCTATTTGAAGAGAAAGGATTTAAACCTGTGAAGGAAGGAGAGCCACTCCAGCAGAAATCTTCGTGTTGTCTCCACACCCTGATGGTCACTACCCCAATGCTCAAAGCCATTGTTGACAAACTGACGCAAGATATCCATACGTTCACTGGATGAAATATCCCAATGTCTTTGCTCTTTGATTTCTGTGAAAATCCAAGGTTTGATTAGGGCTCCTCTGTGAAAAAATAAAACGCAAAGGTTCTTTTGACAAAGTTACACAAAAAAAAAAAAAGGGAAAAGTACAAAAAACAGAATTACATTCAAAAGCAAACAAACCGACATCATGTCCTTGTGTTAATTCTGATTGTAGTCATTTGTCAGATGCTCTACCAGCCTTTCTTGTTGCATTGAATCGGTATTAAAAAGATTGTCAGTAATCAAATGTACATTTTTTTTTTTTTTTTTTTTTTTCAGTTTACACAGACTTTCCAAAAAAAAAAAAAAAAAAAAAAAAAAAAACTACAAAGAAGGATACAAGGGATTACATCACTAGAGTTGACTTACATCCAAGGAAGGTTGATTTCAGAAGTGATCAAAACAGAAAAATGCCCATCTAAATAAAACTTCGGAACAATTCTTGGAATAATAAAACAAGAGGAATTTTTTTTTTTTTTTTACATTATTTCAAAATAAACATTTCTTTACCAACCAATTGTATTTTCATTATATTTTATACAGCAATTACAATAACTGAAACACCAAATTTTTCTAAAACAAAAAATTTTTTCACACACAAATGAAAAGAACATCCATTTATCTTAATTACCATTTCACTCCTAAATCAACTTCTAACATTCTTGTTAAGTTACAATGACAGTTTTTCATAGTTAAATTTTATCAAGAATATTGTTTCATGAAATATTTTGCTTACATATTTTAATTTTAGCCTATCCTGCCAATCTTGTTAATTACAAATCATTTAGCAATAAATCCAAGGTATCTGAAATCAGTTATGAATACAAATTTTAACTTACCTTGCCACCATGAGACCACTCACACCAGACAAAGATTTGAAATGATTAGCATCTTCAAAGGAGTAGACATCACCATTACCTGAATATAATAATAATAAAAATCTTAAATTTGGTTTCAATTTTTTTTTCAAATTTCCAAAAAGGCAATAAAAGAGTAGACCCTGACTTAACTTTTTGTAATCTCCCTTTTTATAAAAGATGAGAAAATGAAAAATTTGTTTGTGCTATGAAAATTCTACACCATTTTTATATTATTCAAATATTACATTGAGTCATAAGTAATTTCCACCTTTTGGGAAGAAATTGTAATGACAAACATATCATCTGAGCTATTATGTGGCAGTGAAGAATAATTTTGGAGTACACTAACATACTTTAGTTTTTGCATGTCACCCATACACAATAGATTAAGAGAAAAATCCATGACAACACAAAACTGCCTCCAGCAAGAATGACATAGGGAAAGATGTGCTGGAACTCAATTGGTCTGTTCTACCCCAGCCACCCTTTTCATCCGACTTTGCACCAACTGAATGTTACCTTTTTTTTTATTTTTTTATTATTGCTGCTTATTAAATAGCAACAAGTCATTGCAAATAATGGTAAATATATAATTTCATAAAATTTAACTGTACTTGTATTTTTTGAAGAATAAAGTTGATAAGCAAAAACAAAAATTATTTATGAGTCAACAGATGGACATCATAACAGAGGCACACAACTTTCCCCTTAATTCATGGAATAAAAAAAAAAAAAAACGAAACAAAAAACAAAAAAAATAAAAAAAAAAAAAAATAACAATTGGGAAGGTGGAGGAGAAATTTATTCGAAAACGTTTAAAAGGGAGGGGGTGATTTAGAAACAAACATGGCAAAAACAGTTAAACAACTATATAATCAGGGGAGATGGGGCCTAATCCAATAACCAAGATCTTTTACATCTGCATTTATTTAAAATCTGTTTTAGAATTTAATAAATCCTTACTTTCCTTATATAAAGCTATGGCTAATTTTTCCTCTGTACATAGCGTACAGAATTTTTGACCTGCTTTATATTTTGAACATCTTTTTAATATTTCCCATTTGAGGATTGGGTCAGTGTTATTTTCCTGTTTAATTTTCCATACATAGCTAGATAAAGTGGTACTATGCTTGGTTTTTTCATTGTTAAAACTACTCATATGATTATAATATCTTTTTTTAAATATGTTCTGAGTAGCTCCTATATATACTTTAGGGTTTCTATTGTTATTACAGTCCTCTATGTCCTTGTAAATTTTGGCCTGGTAAACCACGCACTCCTGGTCACATTTTCCCTGTAGGAGACAGATTTTTTTTGTTCCTACAATTACAACTAGAAGTAGCGGCACATGGATTTTCTCTAGTCTTTTTCTTATTAAAACCGCTAATTAAAGTTGTTATGTTTGGCATACATGTTTGAAATATAAAATTTCTTTAAGCTATGTACAGAGGAAAAATTAGCCATAGCTTTATATAAGAAACCTAAGGATTCATTAAATTCTAGTTTGTCTGGCTCTCTAGGTTTGACTAGGTCTGCTCTAATTTTGTAGTGAGCACTTTTAAGTTAGTTGATTACTTGTATCAGGTGTTTTTTTTTTTTTTCTTTGGGTTTTGGACCTGTATGCTGTGCGATTATTTTCGACAGACGTTCATAGCTCTTTTTTTTCAAAACCTTTTTTCCTTCGAGATTGATTTGACCATTAGCAAATCAAGAAACCGAAGGTTTTCTGAGATGAGTGTAGCTACATATACATACAAACACACACAAAGGGAAAAGCTTGACATCATGAAAATACAGAAATAAATCAGGATTTATTTTGACCAGAAAGTCATCAGACTGAAGATATAAACCTATCTCCAGTCTGATGAGACTTACTAGTCAAAAATCCTAATTTATTCCTGTATTTTCATGATGTGTCAAGCTTTTCCTTGATGTATATCATATTGCTCTGTATTGTATACATTGAACTCTCTACAGATCTACTTTTTCATATTTTATATTAAAAGAACCACTTGGATTATCCTTTCCACTTATGGATCTTATATATATATATATATATATATATATATATATATATATATATATATATATAGGTTAATAAAGGACAAATGAAAAGGTACCAATATAATCAGTGCGATAAATATTTATTAAATATCAACTATTTGACAAATGAAGCAGAGAAAGAAAGGTTTTAACTTTGGAATATTTGGGCACACCTGTGTCCTTTATCAATGATCTGAGGGGCAAACAAATGTTTTTGTAGATAAGGTATTTTTTATTGGAAATCATTATGAGCAAAGCCATATCTCACTCGTGTGCAAAACTTTATGAAAATGAACTTATTCAGATTAGTGTAAAAAGTGCTAGGCTAATCTATTGTTGCTAGATTGCGTGCATGTGTGTGTGTTTGGGGGGGGGAGTGAGATCATAAACATTGATGCAGAGAGTTATAGGTTGTATAAGACATCTTGCATGCAATAAATTGTAGCAAAAATTGACAGATCCCATGGTCAAGTGTAGAAAGCTAGGGAACATGGTTGGAATATGCTGTGATGAAAAGGAAGAGAAAAAAAAAAAAAAAGAAAAGATATATATAATAAGACATATGAAGGGACAAAATTTGATAAAAAACTAGAAATCTATTGTTAAAAAATATTTTAAATGAAATATAATAGAAAAAATGAGAGGAAAAAAGCATCTACATGCATAGATACACACAGGCCCATATACACAGATAAAAATACATGTACAAAAATCAATATGTATCTTCACTAACCTTCCTCTTTCATTACATAATCTTGTATGTAAAGGAGCATTAGTGATATATTCTATGATGGTATAAAATGGGTTATTCCAATCAAGAAGGTGAGAAAATGAAAGCATAGGCAGTAGAACATAAAATATAGTAGGTAGGTGCAGTGATGGCCATTAAAATTATGGGGGGGGGGGAGTGTGAGGTAGTACTCATCTGAAGAATGGTGTTGTTGGTTATAGGCCTCCTTGTGGAAATTGTACTCTCAAATCCCTGTTTAGTCCCTCAATGTGAGAATTTACTTTCAGAATGAACTTCAACTCCAGTCTGCATCTGTTCTCCTGACTGCCGAACCAAGATGCCAAAAGCATGCCGCTGATGCTATGACCAGGTTAATTGAAGTGTACAGGGACTAGGAAATTATTTTGGTCTGGTGTTTTTTTTCTTGTGAGGGTTTCTGTTGATGCCCTCTCATATAACACACACACACATACACACAAAAATAAAGTTTATTGTATTGCTTTGAATTTGTTCTAAATCATTTTTTGAAGATATAAAAATTTAAAACTAACCCCCCACCCAATGACAACTCCCATGCTCTATTTCCCTTTCTCTCACAAGTCATCAATTGACATTTTATGCATTGACTTTTTTTTTTTTTTTTTTTTTTTTTTTTTACAAAGGCTGATTAGGTTATACAAATTATTTAACTGGAGATTTGTTGATTGTAAAATAGCCATCTCAGGTGAAGCCAGTTCCCAAGATTTCATCAAAACAATATACCAACATGCACAGAATTTTAGACAAGATAAAATATAGAGATACTTTGAATGCAAATTTTTATAAGTTTATTTTATGGTTATTTATGAAACTTAGCTTAATTATAGCACAAGGTCAAAAGTACAAAGCACATAGTAAAGATTGAACTCGCTACCCAATCTGTGAGACCAGTTTGATAGCTAATATCCAATGAGTCAGAGATGCTTATTTTATACGAGTAAAGGATGTGTGGTTAGAGTAAGTCATTTATTGCAGACAAATAGGATTAGTGAACTAAGTTCAAATTTTGTTCCATTCATATTTGCATAAATGATTTTGCAAAAGGCATAAATCCATTTTTCCCTCCAGCTATGGGTTATAAATAGCTGGGTAGACTGGCCTTGGATGTCATCTAGTTTAGGAGGAGAATAATTGATTTCAAAACCATGAAGAAGGCAACAAGAAACCACTCCACTATCTTTATCTCCAAAAAGGCATGGCAATTCAAAAGAATTAAAAGAAAAAGGAGTTGGTTTAGAAACATATTTGCTTACATACCAAAGGAGACATGGCAATTAATAACAGGATTATTTACAGACAGGTTGTCACTGCTGGCTACAATCAAAGTATCTGCACACTTTACTTTAGGTGTACATGCACTTCTCTACATTTTATATATGGGAGTTGATGGGATGTTTTGATCATATCACATGCAAGTGAAATAATCATTTTGTTTTTTAAATTTCATTTATAGTAACCAAGGATTGGAAAGTGAAACCTAGAAAAATTTTTGCAACCTTTAAAACTCAAATATCTTGCATAAAGTAACCTATTAATACAAAAGGGTTTTAATAAAACTCAGATCACATCAAAATGATTTAGGGTTGCTTTCTGCAACAAGCAAGTCTTAACACTGTCACTTTGTGAAGCAGTTTTCAATTTCAGAAAAATGTGTCTTTTAATGTCTGACAGTATACACTTTGTTTTGTATTTGGTTTCATTTCATGTCTTAATGGCTGAGGAAAAATTTCAGTTAAGATTTTACTAGAAAATTTGTTTCCTGACTGTTGAAAAACTAAATACTTACCAAACACAGGCATTGTGGTCCCTGCAAGTGAGCACCGGCGAATGTAATCCCAATCAGCAAGTTTTGTATACCTTTGTTCACGAGATCTTCCATGAACCTAAATAATATGCAGAAAATAGGTAAAATAAATTGGAATCTTAATAGATTAAGGAAAAGAAAAATCCTTTGTCATGATAAAGAAGGGGAAAAATTCAAGTATTTTTCACATTAGAAATTGTCCAACTTTATAGAGGCAAGATTCTGACAAAAATGTAAACATGTATATACTTACTGTAACAAGATCTACACCCCAGTTTTTAAGTTTTGGAATTAGAGTGTGTGCAAGACTTTTGCTGTCAGAGATACCAGTTCTCATCTTTAAAGTGAGAGGCACTTCCAAGACTGACTTCATTCCACGGACAATCTGTCCAAGGCGACTTGAACGTCCCATAAGAGCACAACCTTCTCCCTGAAAAAAAAAAAAAAAAAAAAAAAAGATACAAATTCACACATTGTAAGAAGAGTAATGAGGGTCATCAACAGCAAAGTATTTTTTTAACAAAGCTTTTTGCTGAATTTAAACTAATAATTTGCAAAAAGTGTGCAAGATACCTTTTGGAAAATGAGTTCAATTGGACAGCCACAGTTGATATCAATGAAATCTACATCACACGTCTCTTGGATGAGCTGGGCACAGCGAGTCATGGGTTCAAAGTGGGAACCACATAACTAAAAGAATCAAGACAAAGATTCATATGCAAAATTGAAAATGCAAATGTTTAACAAAAGTCGAGTCAAATAAAACAGTTACTGCAAAAAAATTGTTTTATCTACCATTATTCTTTAATATGGCTTTTCTGCTTAAAGATAGCATTTCTCTGGTAGCAACAAAACTTTGTAAAAATTACCAAATAGCACAACTAAGAACTTCTGTATCTTATTCTTTCTGAGTTTTACCTTATACTGCCAGAAATGGACAGATACTTTGTTAACTCATTATTAGAATTTCATATAAGTTTTTAAATATAAATATACATAGTACTTGTATAAAATGTCAAAATTATTTATGTATTGGTACTTCTGCTGAAGATCAATGTTGTACCTATGTAGTTGGTTAACGATCATTGTTGCTCTATGCCTACAACCAATGTAGTATCTGCGTATTCTGACTTAATATTTGCAAGTTAATTTTACCATACTACTCAGGCAGAATTTGTATACCTACCCCCATCAATGATGGTAGTTATGGCACAAGGTCAATGTAGAACTCAGCACATGTATGTGTAGGTGGTGACAAATTACCCAGTTCCCTCAGAACCTAGATGCATCAGACACTGATCATGACCATCCTCCTTTAAGCACAATGGGAAGGGTGCAACCTTGGGAAACTATTCCTTGGAATTGAACTTTGGTTCATTTCAGCCTTAAAATGCTGACATGTCACTTGACTGGTTACCTCCAAATAAGGAGTTTAAAAATCAAGGCTGGATTTACTTGTTGCTCTATTTATCTACGTGCTTTTAACAGTAAAAAGTTAGACAAAAAAAACAAAAACAAATACACGTGGCATATTATGTCTCTAAGTAATAATTCTTTTTACATCAAGACTATCACGATTCAGTTTCAAGAACACAATAACATTTCTTTATATACCAGTTCTACCTAACCCTGACTCCAGATTTAATTCTGTCTTTACAGCAAGTATACTACTTATTTTAACAAAAATTTATTCTCTAAATTTCTTTTTATAATTATGTACAATGGACCTTTTTTGATTTTTTTTTTTTTTTTACTCCACCACCATTTTAATCCTTAAGATTCTTATTTAATCTTTTGTTACAAAAATTTGCTTCTTAGAATCCCAAACAAAGAAAAATGCTCAAGAGGCAATTATACCTCAAAGTTAAAAAGGAATTGATATTGATAAAAGAAGCTTTTATTAATATAAATTACTCCTTAGCCTAGAGGTATTGTCATTCCTACTGGATGCTCAGACACTTGTGACTAAGTAGGGATTGAACTCATGACAAGCAAGCTAAGGACAGTAATGTAAAAAATAGAAAGAGTATTCGTACACACACTTTTGGCTAAGAGGTAAAAAGAAAAGAAAAAAAAAAGAAAAGAAAAATAAATAGAAGTATTTCCAAAAGATAAACATTTGTGACTTTAGGTACTATACCTAATATACAACTAATGATATTAATTGCCACAATTGGAAATGGTTTCTTTAGCAATGCCTTAGAGTTTTTGCAACACATGCACACAGTATATCTGATTAAATAAAAGTTAAAAACTAAGTCATACTGGCACTTAATGTTTACCTGGATTCCAAAAATGTCCTCCGATTTGTGTCTTTTAAGCAATGCCCACTCAGATTTTCCTTGGAGAACACTTGTAGCCACAGCCATTTCACTGCATGTAATATCAGCACCAAAAGTTTTACAAATTCGACGGAATGGCAGATTACCAACCTAAACCACAAGAAAAATTTTTTTCTATCAACTTAAATTGAGGCAGACAAAATTCAAACAATCATGTGAATTAAGAGAAAAGTTAAAAAAATTATATTATTTGTCCTAACATCAAAAAGATATTGAAGAGTAATCTATTCACAACATTGTGGATTGACCATAGCAAGTCATTTGGGTCAATGTAATACGTTAATTTTACATGTAGTTGCTAGAGAGGCAGGGCACAGAATCTGGTTATGGGACTTAAATATATATCAAGCTTTAATGATGAAAATTATGTTTAAAAAAAAAAAAAAAAAAAAAAAAGCAACAAGTTAGTTAGCCATAGTAGTAAATGTAAGTAGAAGTGGGGCAGGAGGAGTTCGAGAGTGTTTCTTTTCCTTTAAATATATACTAAAGTTCACCAAATACAAGGTTCAAGAGCCACTCCAGGAGAGGGGGGACACGCTTTAGATCAAAGTTATTTCTATGTATGACTATGATGAATAAAGTGTGTTACAGTAAAACAGGAGGTGGTAGGAAAAGATTTTTCTTGAGAAGTGGGTAGAAAATTTGAAATAATGAAAAAAAAATCTTTAGTTTAATATCTCATTTTTTTTTTCTCCAGTTAACATTCTGAATAAAATGAAAAATTCTAACCATAATTACAAAATTTGAAGTTGTAATTTTTCCAGTCCTACTACTGGATGAAGTGAATCTTCAACTTGTCTATCAAACAGATGATTAAAGAGGAGGAAATAAGAAATCTTAGTTTCTTAGAGGAGTCTGTCATTCTGTTATTTTATGAGATGCCATTAAAAATACTGACCCTTAGTTTTTTTTTTTTTTTTTTTTTTTTTTGCTTTAAATTGTTTTTGACCAATCAACAGAAATCGAGAACAAAATGCGGCTTCTTGGGTAAAATAATAAACCAAGAATTACTTCATTGTGGAACTGAAGGACATCTTAAATGCTCCTTGGGCTTACGACAACATGTTGAAACACCAATTCCTATACAATCACTGAAGTTAAGCAACACAAAGCCTGGTCAGTGCCTAGATGGAGGAACACTTGGGAATACTAGGAACTGTAAGCTTAGATGTTCGGTGGTGTAATAACGGCCAGGAGTTAATTGGAGAAGCAAGTCTCAATTACCATTGGGTTCATTAAATTCACATGTATCCTACAG
The DNA here is from genome assembly GCA_963932145.1 of Acanthosepion lycidas. Lineage (NCBI taxonomy): Eukaryota > Metazoa > Mollusca > Cephalopoda > Sepiida > Sepiidae > Acanthosepion > Acanthosepion lycidas. The sequence goes on from OZ010584.1 coordinate 5,583,111, forward strand.
AAAGGTATGAATTCATCTCCCCTTGCTACAGGTTAATTAGTAAGACTCATCAATAAACCATTATCATCACTAAGAAAAATTTCTTACAAACTAAAAGTATTTTTTGGCTTTAAATAACCTGTGAAGGGCTGATAAACCATAGAAAATGAATCAATTAAATACTCCTTGTAAAATACTCCTAAAAAAATCATTAAAGAGCTGTAAACTTACTGTTGTCAATGGTGCTAAGTAAAGCTTGTCAGAAAAGTTGATCTGAAAGTGAAATAAAATAGTAAAATGTAAATTTATTTAACATCTTTAGTGATTTATAGCAAATGATATAAAGGCAGAGACAAAAAAGCAAAAATAGAGAATATTTAACAAGCAACACCTTCAGAATCTGTTTTTTATGTCATCATAGAAATAGTCAATTTGTTTCTATAGATTGTTTAAAAAAAAAAAAAAAAAAAAAAAAAATTACTTTTCATTATCGCAACAAAATGATTATTTTCATAAGATTTGATAGTGGCAAGTTTAAAAATTTTCTTTTGAAATAAGTTACTTTTTCTTTGAATGGGGGGGGGGGGCATGCTTTAGATCAAAGTTATTTCTATGTATGACTAATGCATTTGATATAACATTTTGTGTACAAGATCCTTTTTGTGTTTATAGATACATCTTTTTTTTTCATCTTAATGTGAATTCTACATCTCACCTGGATGTGAGAAACTCATTTCCCATTCGTATATCCCCCCCATGTTATACAGGTCCCTCACCTGTGCACATCCTAGGCACAACTGTGTCAACTACATATTTACATATTGGGGGCAGCCACTGTCATTAGGTGACATGTGAATCTGCACTTAGTGGCTAGGAGGTTATCTCTCAGGTCAACCTACCAACCAATGCATCTGGCTTCTCTGAAGAACACTAAATGCAAAGTCTATTTTAGCATCACATACCACAGATACAGGTCATATAAACATGGTTTGTTAAACTTTGAACTTCTGGATACAAATTTAACATTTGAACAAACCATCTAAGAGTAGAAGAAACAATATCACAACTAGATGAGCTTATGAGTCTTATAAAAAGTTATACAAGACAGTTTGTTACTAAATTCACAAGATTCATTAGACAAGTCATTGCAAGGACGTCTCTACAATATATGTACGTTAAATATTATTAGGAGAAAAACATTTTTTATAACTTCTCAGAAGAATTTCTGCTTCTGAACCACAAGAAAGGAGGAGAAAAATTGTAAGACTAGCCCATAAAACATAAGGAAAAATGAATTCATAAGCAATATCTTTGTCCATGACTATGAATATAGTTTCAGTCTGCATGATAATACTTCTGCAAAATACTAAATGTATCAGCAGAAGTTTCTAGAGGAAGTAGTAAAATACATAAGCCTCACTAATTCTCATCTGTTTCTCTCTGGGAAAACCATTCAATAAAGACAAAGCGTAGTACAAAACATTCAGGAGTCAAGACATTTTGGTAACAACCAATGTTTAGTTACTAACAATTTTCTAGTGCTTTTTACAAACTAGAAAGAGTTAAATACAACAGGACAAGAGTGAGGAGTATTGTTCATTCTTGATGTAATGATAATGCTATTTAAGAAAGTTTTGCATAAATAAGCCATTACTGAAATCATTTTCCTAGTAACTTAGTGTTCTATTTACATTTGGCAAAAAAAAAAAAAAAAAAATACCATCTCAAATTTTCCAAAGTTTTTACTGGAGAAAAAAATTTGAATGAATAAACCAAAAAAGTAAAACACTAACCTTTTTCTTCTCTTCTGGTCGTAATGTGATGACATCTTCATCTGTGACACAACCAATATGTTGTGGAGGGGGTTCACTGGCAACCTCAGTCAGTTTTGACTCTTGTTTTTCTTTGTGCAGATCTAAAGATTTGTCTGAACTACTTACATCAGACTGATCATTGAAATTAGCAGAAGGTTTAATATCTTTCTTTTGCTCACTATCAATAAACTTTTGAGATTTGCTAAAGACATATTTCTTCTTCCAGAGAAGCCTCTGTACATCCTTGTCCAGATTATTCAAATATCTCTTGTTTAAGGCTTCCTTCTGCTTTTCATACACTTCCATATTGACAAGATTTGTCAGGTTCTCTGAGAGATGATGTCGTGCAAACCTACAAGATAAGCTGTAAGGACATTTGCCATACTTTTCAAAGAGGTGGCATGTTGGACCAATGTCTTTGGGCTTGGAATTGAAGAAAGCCTTCAAGTCATGCAAAAACATGCACTTGTCACCAAACTTGCATTCTCGCTCCTGTGCAATACTTGCACAGAGTTTCTGGCTTGCCTCAGGTCTTTTCTCAAAAGGACGTTTTTTGTTTCTGCCCTTCAGCCGTAGTTTTTTTGCTGATGGCTGACTGTTGTTAGAATCACCATTTTGTTCTAGGAGTCGCTTCATAGCATCTTTGGTTTCTTGTGGAACATATTCAGAAACAATGCTAGGTTTGTAATCAACTAAGAGATATCTAGAGAAAAATAAAGAAAATTAATGACAAAATTGTTTGGTTTCAAAATTAATACTGATATCTTCAAAGCAGATTTGAAGAGTTAAAATCAAATTACTCCAAAGAAAAAAAAAAGTTAAATATATTGTTCTTACATACAACTACATATTCAAATGATTAGAACTTCTAAATTTGTTATTTTGAAACTTTGCAACTATTCCATATCATTTCAGACAAACATCTAATAACCAAAATAATGAATAAAATTCCAATTTCTAAAACTTAGAAAGGTTTAGGTTTTGTTAATTTTGCAATGAGAAAATATGTTAGGAGTAGATAGGTTTGTCTATCATCCAGTTCTTACTCCTCCCCAGTCTTTTGAACAGGAGTAGAGGTTCATCCTTTGTTTCCCAGTTCCTTCTAAAGTCTACTTTCAACTCTACACTCCTAACATTTCTGCTTGAACCCTGAAATTTTATTTGCTAATTAAATCTCGATGTCTAAGTCTAGAATTAGACATCTTTCCCATTATCTAGCCCTTTCTTATGCTCATATCACACCACATAGTAACCTTTTATCTTGAGTGGCTCTTGGGCCTTGTGTTGGGGGGGGGGTGAACATTAGTATAAAAGAAAAAAAAAAAAAAAAAAAAAAGCTGTAAAACTTATTTTCATATTACTACTCTAAGTATGATTTATGGGAATTCTCTCATGCATTTGAACAATTTCAGAATAGAATCAAATTATTCAGTTATCTTAAATCTATCCTCAATGGAAGCCAGTTATTCTAAATTTTCAAGAGCTTCAGAAAAAATACTTTATGCAAGATTTCTTTTCTTCTTGCCATTTGTCCCAGCTCTACAGTTTTAATTAAAAAAATTTTTATGCCTTTCCTAAAGACAAGGCAATACAGGCAGCACATCGTTTATGTCAAGCACTTCAAAGTCATAAAATAAAAATAAACCTATCCTGACTATTTTTCTGATATTGATCAATATTGAAACAAACAAATACTACTTACAAATTTTGTAAATTCAATATTGATGACCTACAATCATGTTCTAAGTTATTAAATTTGTCAGAGGGTTTGTCTGGTTTTTCTTACAACAGAGGTACTTTAACTTCAGTAAATCAAAAGAAGTATATTTGCTGTAGGTAAAAGAAATAAAAATATGATCAAGAATATAATTTTTTAAATTATTGGGACTCATCTTGCATTGACAATAATACTAAAAATGTTAAACAGCAGTGTCATTAGGCAAAAAAAATTAAATGATAAAGTCAACTTACTGGGCTTTAATCTTGGCTTCACCCTTACGTTCATTTTGAGAGTTTGCATTTGCAGTTTCTGGAGATAAATCTTTGTTGAGGTCGGTTTCTTCTGTTGGAGATTCTACAGCAATTTTTTCTACATCTGACCGACCATTGGAGGTAGTGTCAAATTTAGTAGTTCCAGCCTGTAGGCTAGTCTCAATTTCTGCAGAGTCTGCCATCAATCAAACTAAAAAAATATTAAATAAAATATCTTCAAGAACACAGTGTCCTCGTGCCATAATTGTAATGCAATAAATATTGTGTACTGTAGAATGATCTCCATTCTCCATTTAATTTCCCCACGTTTCAAGACGCGCCTAAAGGTCACGAAAGTTTTGTTTTTAAATTCTTTCTTATAGAATTTAAAAAATACTTGGCACTTTTTTCATAAACGAAACTTATGAAAGCGGAAAAGACTATTTACGCCCCCCTCTAAAAAAAAAAAAAAACCCGTAAAGTAATAATTATAACAATTTCCTCACCAGCTGTCTAGAAAATATTTTTCGTTCAAAATATCTCAAAATAAATTTAACCTTAGTAGTTAAAAAAATGTTCTTGGACGAAACTATTTGATTTTTTTAATGTGGCATTAACAGAGATATTTTTAAAGGCAGTTAAACTTAAAGAACATGCTGAAAAAAATAACTTTACTGAAGTTTGGCTAGCCAAAAGTTTAATTATTTTTTTCTTTCCATAAACATTTATAATATAAATGTTTATTGAAAGAAAAAAATGCTTCGTTGAAATAATTAATATAAATTTTATATTAATTATTTCAACGAAGCATTTAGGAATGTGAAGTCAGAAAAATATAGCGAGTGTGGTCAGGAGCCGGTTTTGACTTTTTTTTTTTTAGTTTTCTTCTCTCAAAGCAGTAGTGAGTGGACTAGCAACTTTTATTTTCATTGTAAATCTGGAAGAGGCTCATTGATAAAATTACTAACATTATGGTGAACAGAGACATCCTTTGTAGGAACGTTTTTTTTTTTTTTTTTTCTAAAAAAATATAGAATCTAAAATAAATACACTGTGTGAAAGAGAATAACAAAAACTGGATGTTATCAAATCATTTTTCTCTCTTACCATTTGGTAACATCCAAAAAACATTCAGACAGTGATCAACTTTAAAAAGACTTGTTAAGGATAGTTCAACTAAAAAAAGTTTTTGGTTTGTTACGAAAGAATCCAGAGTATGCTATCGAAAGGTTTGAGAGATCTCTTCTGAATAAAAACTTATTTGAATTAGTTAATTAAATTTATTTAAACAATGTACAGCTAATTTATAGCATTTAAAAAATAAAAGTGTAGTAAAAAAAAAAAAAAAACGAACGTAAAAGTTTTTAAAATCTCAAGCACTTAAGAACTAAAAAGTCGTGAATATAAAATCTACAATTTATAGCATTAAATGCCAACCCTTTTTTTTTAAATAAAGTGAAATATCATTAAAAATAAATGGTTTGTACAAGAAAATTTTAATAGTAAAGGAAAAATTTTACTTACCTTTTAAATGCTCTCTACGACAGCCTCGTTTCACTGTAAAAACGTGGGTATTGCTATTGCGATCAACGAATCTTGACGTAAATAACGACAGTTTCTTACGTGTTCATATATTTCTTAAAATTAAAATTTTTCTTTATAACCAAATTAAAAAAACATAAAATAATGTAATTTTCACTTATTTAATCAAATTGAAATTATTTATATAAGCCGCATATAAACGACACGGTGAGATGTACAATATGTCAACCATCATTATAAAGGCAAGTGAATCATTCGTACATTTACGAAATATTTCGTCATCTAAAGAAAATCAACAGAATAAGATTCTTTTTATGAAAAATATTTGCTTTTCGTATGAAGTACTGTACAAAAATGTCGACGATGTGCATGAATAAATAAATTTCATTTTTCTCGTTTACTTTCTTTATTTTTTTGTGATTTATTTTCTTTTATATTCCATTTACACCGTTTCGATATATTAGTTTCCTGAACATGATATTTACTTGGTCGGAAGAAAACCTGGCTGTTATTTAAATTACAATAACCAACTTAAAACCACACCGTCGTAGTTACAAACTCACTTAATAATCATGGGAGGAAATAAGAAAAACAAGAAAGGTATTTTTTAGTCATTTATTAAATAGTTGACGTTGTTTCCTTTAAAAAATATGAATCTCTGCATTTTTTTTGTTTGTAAAAAAAAAAGAAACAACAAAAAACTCATGTTGAATAATAAAGCTAAATATGCATCAAGAATTAAAAATTTATTTATGATTTTGTCTTTGATTAATTATTAACTTAATTAGGAAGTTTGAAAAAAAAGTTAGGAATAATGCCAGCAGTGTGTGAAAATGTTAACGTAAGTCAAGGAGGGCTCATCCATCTGTTTCTCTTGTCTGGCAAAGTAAGATAAGAGAAAAAAGTTCAGTTAACTTAAAAAAAATGTCAAAAATATCAATCACATTAATTTTTACTTTTCACCGATATCTGATTAGTGACATTTCATTTATTTCATTATTCTCCTCTTGGATAGAATTTTTTTTTTCATTTGTCCATATTTTACAAAAAATAACAGACTGATAATGATATTTAAGAAAAAGAAGGAAAATATTCTACTAATTTAATTCTAATGTTTTTTAAAAAGAATTTAAAATTATTTTTGATTATTACTAAAGTTATAAAATAAAAATAGTCTTATTTCGGATGTACGACTTTTTAAATTAAAAAAAAAGATCAGAGTATGAGGCGATCTTTAGGTAAGTTTAAAAAAAAAATAAGTGAATGTAAGAGAGTTAAAAAAAAATTCAGTATTTGGTAGATTAAGAAGTTTGACAATACTCGCAAATTAATCCAGTGACTGAAACGAAAAAATAAGAAATACTTCATAGTTTTCTGTAACAAGAATAAGCAATTGATTGACCGATAAATGAGGAAAAGTTTCGATTTTTGTTTTTCTCTTGTTTCCAGTTTCAATCAATCAATTGATGAAATTTTTTTTCTTCAAATTTGCCACTCATACTTCAAGTTTGCATCAAAATTTGGCAGATTTTTTTTCAAAATGATTTAATTTTCTTTATTGTGCATTTTTGAATTGTTTAACAAATCTATTTTAATTTTTAATAAACAATTTTTCTTTAATCTTCAGATTTTTTTTTAATTATTTAAAAGCAGTTATTATTATGCTTGTTTTGTCGGCACAAATGTTTTAGTTTTTCCTTTCCTAGCTAGTGTGTAGATGTCTGACCTTTGACTTTTTGAGAAATAGTAAGTAGGAAGGAATTGGGGGGGATGTGAAGGAGGTAAATAAAGAAAACTAGATGATAGGGATGGAGATGAAAGGCTTACTAGCTGGATATCAAAGGATAATGAACAAACAACTGAAAGGCAAATAGGTATAGAAAGGTGAAAGGTGTATATAAATTAACTTGAATTTTTTTTATGGAGAAATAAAGCAAAAAGAGAGGATATATTATAAAATATTTGTTTATTCCTTTTTATGCATTTGAAACTAATCCATGAACGTTTAAATAAAAAACAATGACGATTAGAATGAGTAAGGAGAAAATGAGAAGACGCAGACAAAGAATGAAAGAAGAAGAGAGATATGAATTGATAATCTTATTCATTGATTGATTTTCTACAATTATCAACCCTTTTCAGATTATTTAAGGCTAGAAAATATTTTTAGACCATAAGAATATTTTCCTTTTTTTTTTGTTAGATAATGATGGTTATACAAAACTTACTAATTAACCCGTAGCTGGGGTAAAGAGGTGGATACATACCTTTCCAAATGATATCCGTGTGTAAGTGAATATAATGAATCCAACAAGAATTGAAACTCGTCTCTTCAATTAACAATTCTGATCCATTATCTATTACACTACTCCCACATCCAAGCTTACAGTACTTGGTATCCTATAGTCACCAGGCTCAGTGTTGTTTAACTTTGATGATTGTATGGGAATCAGTGTTTCAATGTGATGTGACCATAAACTTGGATAATCTTAGTTGTATTGGAAGGGATAAGGGAGAAACTGAGAAGATACAGGCAAAGAGTAAGGCATGAGATAACAAATGATATGAGTTGTATTGGTAGGGATAAGGAAAAGAATAAGATACAAACAAAGGGTGAGAGAAGAGCAGAAGTATGATATAATGGATTATCTTAGTCATCAATACTTGTGAAATTTTCATGGGTTCAACAAGTCTAAATAAAGTTAGTACACAGGGGTAGATTGTTCTAATTCCATGTACCATGCCTTTTTTGGCTATTTCAGTTAATTCCCTGTAGTAACTCAACTCTCTGTTCCTTCTGCTCTAGCCAGGTATTGAACTCACAACTCTTTGGGTCAAGTCACTTTTTGAATTGCATTCAATCAACACTTTTATCCATATGTCCTTGGAGATGTTAGTGAGTGAATTGTTGGGACTTATAAACCTAATGTCTCATTAACCATTTTTATCAGAGCTCATATTGGAATGTTTTTGTTATTGTTGTTTTTCTCTAGCTTTCTCTATTACTGCTTCCCATATTGTATTCATGTCTATGTTTGGCCAGCTTAGGAGATTTTTATAGCCTAGCATATGAGCTGATTCCTTAAATTTTTATATTTATCAATAACTTCTCTGTTTATTATTACAACTTCATCCCTCAGAGGGCAGTGATCTCTCATTTCTCTCTATATATGGTCAGCCATGACTGATTTTTCTATTTCTCCTTGTGTTATGGACTTATAGTGTTCCTGTAGCCCTTATCTTAAGTGGGTGGATAGTTTCTCTTTTATATTTCTTGCCACAGCTGTGCGGGATGGCAGACACAGTTGCAATCTGATAAATAAAGTTACATTATATAACTTTAAAACATGGATTGAAAACTTAAATGTTTTCTGAGGTTACTATTTACATTATTCGGACTATTGTCCTTATCTTTGTTGCCATATTTATCACAATGTTTCGGCTGTTGTACGCTCCGGCCTTCTTCAGATGGTTGGTATGTCGAACTGAACCCTTTATTTTGCTCGCTGGGGTAGTTCCACGTGCCATGTCTAATAGATGTCAGTTATCAGTTATCTCCTGTTAGATATGGCATGTGGAACTAGAACAGTCTACCCCAGTGAATGAAATAAAGGGTTCAGTTCGACATTCCAACCACCTGAAGAAGGCCAGAGTGTAAAATGGCCAAAACGCTGTGATAAATATGACAACAAAGATGAGGACAATAATCCGAATAATGTAAATAGTGTACATAATACCTCATCTCAGAAATATAGACAGTTTTCTGAGATTTTGAAAATGTTGAATGCTAAAGAGTTAAGGCTACCAAATTTCACCACCTGATTGTCTTCTAGAACAATGGCCAAGTAAATAAGGTCAGTCAGGAGTTCAATTCCTGAATCAGGCAGTAAAAGTCATATAGTTCAGTAGTAAAACAAAAAACAACATTACAAAGATGAATTAACAAGAATTGCTTGACAAAAGATATCTTCTGGCATGGACATTATGTGAATAAAAGTTTCAGTTTAAAAATAGATAATATATTAGTAAATATATGTCATGCACCTACAGAAGACTGAGAAAAAGTCCACAACAGGTGATATGTGATTATAACAGCCAGGGTGAGGACCTTAGTCTGAATAAGTCAATGTATAATAATGCTAATTTCACATTTCATAAATTGTTACCAAAATATTACAACATGGTCAGTAAAATCTTAAATATTTTTTCTATTGATAATTCTTCCAATAAGGTTTTGATTAAATCACTCTCAGTTGAAATTAATTTAACTTTCTTATAAAATTGCTATTTTTCTTATTTACTTTGTATTTTTGTATTTATTTTCACTTTCCAAATGCATTGTAACCTTTTCTTCATGATATATGTGAGGTGTGTTCAGAAAGTATTCAACTTTTTAATATTAATTAAAAACAATCTACCTTGAGCAATTATACCTTCATCCCTTCAAAGTGTTCTTCTTAGAACCTCACACACTTACCTCAGAATCCCTTTTACTTTTTAAAACAGTCTGCAAAAGCTTTTTTTAGGATTACTATTAGCTACCTTGTCATAGTCTCCTTAATATCATCAATAACATTTCAATGGGGATTTTAATTTTTGGGAAAGCCAGAAGTTGCAGGGAGCCAAGTATAGACTACAATGGAACTGACAAAACTGGATGAGGGAATATTTTGCCAAACATTCTGTACAAGATGTCGTTGTTCATGCCACACAGTGCACACAATTTACTTAGTTGCATATGATGACTGGGTGAATAATCCTACAGGGGAGTTTCCTCTCACATATAAGTAGTGATGTTTCCTCTGTTTGACTGTCAAGGCTGCAATGCCAAATATTGATGTATTCAGTATAGCAGGATAAATTCCAGACAAAACCCATGAATAATTAGAGATATTGTATCTTGACATTTTTAAATTTTGTCTTGTAGACCCCCATTTTGTTTGTAACAAAAATGTTACCTAAAACAAAACTCATTTTTATAACATAATTGTCAAACAAAATAATTTGTAATTAAAAAAAGACAAAAAACCTTAAGTGATATAATTAGTTTATAATGTATTTTGCTGAAAAATCAAGAAAAACTATTTTCAGAAAATTTCTGGTAACATTTTTATTGCTCATTTATATCAGCTTCAAAATAAATTTTAAAAGTTGAAAAATCTTCCATACTCAGAAATTGCTTGATATTTTTAGAAAAAGATTTTGTTTTTTCTGACAAGGACAAAATGCCAAAAAGAAGTGAGTCACTGAATTTCTTGGAATTTAAACATTTCCCTTGAAAACTGTTTTGACTTTTGCTTTTTTTTCAGATTTTACTTTCAATTTGTACAACTTATTGACCAAAGTAATGTGCATTTGGGAATCTCTTTTTTTTCTTTTTTTTTCCCAGAGAAAGAAGATCGGAAAGCAGCAAAAAAAGCCCGCTATGAGGAATTAGACTTGGATGAAGATGATGATAACGAAGTAACTGGTAAATAACTAACAATTGATCTGTAATATTGTTATTTTGTGTAAGAGGAAAGAGTGGTAGCATGTAGAAATATAAGCAAAGTAGACACAAAAGCATAGACATTTCATAGGGACAAAATTGACGCTAACTATTATTATTAAGTCTTGATTTCTGCATGTACACAACTTTTAGATATATTTAAAAAATTAAAAATATTTAAATATATTAATGAAATAAATTATAGCTGAAATGGATTTTTAAGGATTTTCTTTACTTATTATTATATTGCTATAGAAGAAAAAAAAAAAAAACAGGAAAAGAAAAATCATTTGGTATACCCCTCCGTTCAACCAAATGGTTAGTATTAAACTAGGACAGAAATTCCTAGCTTTAATTGAAAAACACTTCCCTACCAATATTAGGCTTAGTAATATATTTAATAAGAACACCCTAAAATTGAGTTACAGCTGCACTGAAAATCTAGAAAGTATAATAAAAAAAACACAATAATAAAATCCTGAACAAACCCCCATGCCTGAATAGTATTAATAAAAACCCTACACTTAAATTAGACAAAAACAGTGAAAAATTATGTGATTGTAGAAACCCAGAAGACTGCCCATTGGAAAATAAATGCTGCATCAAATCTGTGGTATACCAATGTACTATCTCATCCATTGAGAGTCCTAATACTAATATGATATACATTGGGTCTACGAAGAATGAATTTAAAGCCAGATGGAGGCAGCATAAGTGCTCTTTCAACAATATAAATAAAAGAAATCAGACATCTCTATCTAAATATTTTTGGCATTTGAAGGAAATGAATAAAACACCAAAAGTAAAATGGAAAATTATAAACAAAACTAGAACTTGTAAAACTTGGGATGACCCATGCCCTTTATGCCTACATGAGAAACTACACATTAAGTTTCTAAATAATAAAAATCTATGAAACAATAGACATGAGTTAACGGTTTTTTGCTGACATCATCAAATCTTTGCATTGAATAATTAGCATATAATTTTTTAAAAATCCATAGTCCTAATAAATAGCTTAAATACCCTACAAAAAAAGATAACCCTTGTATGAAGTCATCAAAAAACAAATGTTACGGCAGTTTTTTTATATACACAAAACCCTTTCAGAAAAAATAAAATAAAAAAATAAATAAATCTCCATATACACGTAAACCAGACTAGATGAAATCATCTTCCATTTTAAATTTAGACACCCCAACCTTACCCTGACTATACTGATACGAATTATTAACACCCTGCACTCCTTTCTATATGAACAATCGCGCTGGCCGTTACCATGGAAATTTTGATTTCAATAATGAATATGCTATTAAAACACGTAAATTTCAGAAATAAGTTATTCCAAAAAAAATTTTGCTTGAAGATGGAACAGAGCTTACTTTAATTCAATTTAATTCAAATAATTATATTGAAGTTTTTGGCTCTTGTTTTGAAACATGAGAACTCTTATGTAGCATGTTGGAATCATATTTTTAAATAAATAATTATATATATATATATATATATATATATAAAAACCCAACAAAGTGGAAAAGGCTTTCATGTGACATGTTTCATCCTTTAGGACTTTATTGGACTAAATTGATGTATATGTTGATGTGACTACAGATGTGCACAAAGGAAAGTGGGCACTGAGAATTTTAAATTTAATTTTTTTTTCTCACCATCTACTTTTCCTTTTTTTGCACATAGTGTTACACACTAACTTTTTACTTTCCCTAAAATTGTTCTTGATATATATATATATATATATATATATATATATATATATATATATATATATATATAATTAAAGTAATAAAATACAATAATGAAGGCTAACCATTGAATCAAGGAATGAATTAGTGTTCAAATGTTGACATAAAACAAATTCAAATTTCCATGATATAATTTTGGCTTAATGAGCTACCCAAAATCACTCCCTGACTCCCATTCTCTCTAACTCTTCAAATGTCAACATAAAAAAAATAAAAAAAATAATTCTAATTCCCATAGTGGAATTTTACTTTATTTAGCTACCCTGTGTTACTCCTCTCCCCCTCTAAAACCTTATATACTATGTTGATTATAATTTATAAACTAACTCTTTTTCTGTTAATCCCTCACATCTCTTCATCTATAAATTATTTAAAATTTTTTGGGAGTTCATTCTTAATTTCTTTAATTTTAAATTCAAGTTAAAAACTTGTGTTTTCTTCTAACCTCCATTTGTCGTCTTAAGATTAATATTCTGGGCTTTCTTTAATAAAACCTCTCCCCTTTAAGATAGATTCATATCACCCTCCTAGATCCATGCCTTGTGCCTAACATCTGACTGAAAGAATGAAAAGTGTAAACTCTGTAGTAGGTGTTTTCGGTAAGTTAAGGTTTAAGTTGAGCCTTTAGCTTCCAATATCAATTCTTCACAGTTAACTCCTATTATCTCCTCTAACATTACAGACCTTTTAAGATATAGGAGATTGTTATCTCCATGTGTCCATATGAAGAAGATGTCATCTATGTACCTGTGGTAGTGTATGGGTGCCAGGTGGTATCTACTAAACATATTTTGCTCAAGGGCATCCATGAAGATATTAGCATCGCTGGGGGCTTAAAAATCACCTCAACACCTTCCACCACACCATCAAATTCACTATGGAATATTCTACCACTTCCATTCCTTTTCTGGACACAATGGTACATCTCAAAAACTCCACTACACTTTACACCAAGCCTACTGATAGTCACTGCTATCTCAATTTCAAAAGTTGCCACTCCACAAACCTAAAGAAATCTATAGTCTACAGTTAATGCTTTCACATCAAACGCATCTATTCTCACAAGGAAGATTATGACTTACACATCAGACAACTCTACAATCACTTTCTAAATAGGAATTACCCACCCAGCATAATCAAAGAATCCATCACCAAAGCTTCCAAACTCAACAGGAACACTCTCCTCAACTATCTAACTAAAAAAATGAATTCCAAAATACCCATGGTCTTTTATTTTAATCACTACATACATAAACTTTCCCATGCATTAACGAAAGATTTCCAACACATAAACTCAGAAAAGACTATCAGCAGTTTATTTAGTGATAACCCCCTACACACGAGGCAACAGCCTCCCCAACCTCTTCAGACTTTTAACATCATCAAAAATCTACAACACACCACCACACATTGGGAATATCATCTGCAACAAACTCTACCCATCTAGTGAAATCCATCAACACTGGGATAAGGGATGCCTTCCCCACTCCAAATCCTAGAAGCTTCTTCCCCTTGTTCAAAATCATACCCCCCTCACCTTCCACACCGATAAAGACAAAACAGACTAATGCATACATCCCGATCATTTTAACAAAAAAAATTTCACAGGCGAGGAATAAAACTGGGATTAGATTTATACTAATACTACCATCCACAATGAGTTTACACCAGCAAAAAAACCACTGTTGGTGAGTTTTCTCTGTTTATTTCTCGCACTGCTGATGAAGGACACAGGCGTGCCTGAAAATTCCGGATTAATAACATTAATCTCTGTGCTTCACTTCTGTGATTCACAATTAATATATAATAAATTCTTTTCGCCCTGATCACATTGGTGCCTTTTTGTTTTCCCTTGTTTCATTAACCAACCTATCTATTTTAAATACTACAAGAAGCACACATGGACTCTTCCTCTCTCTCTCTCATATATATATATATATATATATATATATATATATATATATAGTGATTTTCTAAGCCTGGCTTAGATGTGGCACAAGGCTGAAAGTATGGGGCACCCAGTGAGGATTGAACTCACTACTCAGTTGTAATTGATCTAGCAAGACAAGCTTTCTAACCATTACACCACGTCGAGGTGCCCTGTTCTTTTTGTGCTCGTGTTCGTCTTGCCAAAGGCAACGACGACGACGAACGCTGGTCGAGAGGCGCAACCGACACCACGCTTTTCTGCTTTTTTGGTGGCAAGTTTGGCGTGCGTAAGACGAAAGAAGCGAGTCTTTTACGACACCATCCTATGTGGCAGGGGTGGCGGTGGCATACCTCCCGGCTTCTGATTTTCTAAGCCCGGCTTAGATGTGGTACAAGGCCGGAAGTATGGGGCACCCAGTGAGGATCGAACTCACTACTCAGTCGTAATTGTTCTAGCAAGACAAGCTTTCTAACCATTACACCATGTCGAGGTGCCCGAATAGTAATTTTCCAAGTGTAGCTTGGATGTGGCACAAGGCCGAAAGTAAGGGGCACCCAGTGAGGATCGAACTCACTACTCATTCGTAATTGTTTTAGTGAGACAAGCTTGCTAACCATTACACCACCTCGAGGTGCCATATATATATATATATATATATATATATATATATATATATATATATATATATATATATATATATATATATATATATATATATATAATAAAACAATTCATCAAACCTACAAACTTTTATATTATATTCTTGCTCTGTCCTGGACATTGAGCTCTACCTGGATTCTATCCTCTTGGAAATTTTTATATATATATATATATATACACACACACATATGTATGTTTATGAAATGCTGCATCCTTAATTGGCTCTTGATTTTTTTTGGTGGGGGGGGGATAGTGGAGGGGTTTCCCCATTGCCTTCTCCCTGGTGTGGAGTTCTGAGTTTTTTTTTTTTTACTTCTTTTAGATTGGTTGGCATCCATGGCTCAAGAGCTTTCCTATAATCCGGATAAACTCAAACTAGTCTTGTATGTCATTCACAGATTAGATCTGGACAAAATATAACTTTAAAAATTATGACTTATTTAAAATTTCATTACTTTACTCATAAGGATTAATGACTTAACTGATTGAATTTATACATTAAAAAATCTCTTGTCATTTTGAAAAATGATAAATTTTATGTTCAGAAATTATAACATTTTTAAATGACTCAGTAGATTTTCATTATTTCTTCTTTTACTAATGTATTTATTATGATATTTCTTCTATTTTTTCTCACATTTTTATAGACATACCAAATGTGGCCTCTGCAAAAGTAAATGAGAGTTCAAATGAAGATGAATTTGGTGCCAAAGACTATCGCAGAATTCTAGAACTGAAATTAGATCATGCATCTCGGCCTCTGTGGGTGGTAGGTATTTAATGAAGCATTTCTCTTAAAAACTTTTTAGCTTCTTGTTTGTCCAAATTCAAAGCTATTGGTTGTAAAATGTGAATGACAAAGGAATCCAATTATGATAAAGATAAATGATGATAATTTGTTTATCAGTTGATTCATGGATTTGCTTTTTGAATATTTTGCACCAGTTTTTTAGGGGACAGTAGAACAACAAAATCCCAAGATATGTAACCTATTTCAGGAAGCAAAAAAAAAATCAAAAGCAAAAAAAATAATGTCCTTTTGATCAAGGGTTACTAAATCAAAATGATTAGTATTGATCTCATTGATATGCTGATTTTAATACATCAGATAACAGCCTATAAATTCTGTATTAATTTTAGGGGGTGGGGGCAATTTTATGCTTCTTGTTGTTTATTATTATTTATACACTTTTAGTTAAAGTAGATGTCCACCAGATTTTGTACTTAGCTCACTTCTGTTTCTCAGTGCTTGAAACTTTGTCCAAAGGTGCCCTGTCAACTGGAGCTGTAGAATACGCCGACTGCACCTCTGCAGAGGGGTAAGACCTCCTCAATGGGGCCATCTGTTGACTGTGGGTGGCGACCCATAAGGCACTAGGATGAAATCCTGGTGGTTGAGCAGTCATTGACCCAGTGACAGAATGGTCAATGGCTTGCAACACACCACTTTGGCCCTTATTTGGTCTGATGGGAGGTTGGATAGGCCTGATCCAATTAATCGGCTGGTCCTGTCATGCCCTAGCACATGTATCTTTTTTTTCTCCCAAATGTACTATTCAATCTACCCTTGCAGAACAACCCCACAACCCTTTATCTTATATGTGCTAGAAGACGAGGCTGAGGGTCAATTAAGAGGAAAAAAAGTTTTTGACCCTGTTAGATTGTTGTGTAATAAAAACCAGAATTTGGCAGAAGCTCAGAATCTTGCTCTTGACATGAGTATACTAGTATTGTATCCCCATCTCATCCAAGGCGAATAGGTTTCCCCGTTGGTTCATTCCTAACACAAATTGGAATATGTAGTGGGTGGTGAAGCATAGGACCAATGAAATATATACTTATAGCTTCTTCCTTCAAAAAATTAAAAAAAAAACATAAAAAAAACTTTGAAATGGTAACTTGCTAGTGGAAGTTGAAACAAAAAAAACGTAGAAAATTTACTCAAAATGGATAAATTTCACAACATCAAATGTAGAGCATATCCACATGAAAAATTAAACATTTCAAAAGGTGTTTTAAGAAACTGAAAACTTTCGTTAGCAACACAAGAAGAAATTGAAAGTGCATTAAAAAAACAGGGTGTAAAGGAATATAAGAGAATATCTATCCAAAGAAACAATGGTATTATAGAGACCCATACATATATACTAATGTTTGAAAAACCTGTATTACCAAAAAAAATCAGGATTGGCTATACTATAGAAAGGGTAGAGCAATTTATACCAGCACCCCTGTGGTGCTTCAAATATCAAAAATTTGAACACCACAAAAACATTTGCAGAGGGTGCCAAGTGTGTGGGAAGTGTCGTGAATGTGATCCAAATCAAAGAGTATGAATGCAGTAATGTGAAATGCACTAACTGCTGTGAAGAACACCCTGCCTTTTCAAGGACCTGTGATATCTACAAGAGAGAAAAGGAAATAATGTATGTAAAGCACATGAAAAATAGGTTGGTGCAAAAATAATGTCGTTTTCTCACATGTAAGAAAACGACATTATTTTTGCACCAACCTAATACCTTCCCTAGAACCAGAAAAATTGTTGAAAGCTATATGGGAACAAAAACTTATGTTAATATAGTACAAAAGGCAAATCAAAAACCCCAGGACATTATAGATAAGTATAAAAAACTTATAGAAAAATTAATAAATTTGAATCTAAATGAATAGCCACCATTCCAAGAAAATCTTAAAAGAATGTATTCAACAGAAATAAAACAAACTGAGTTTTGTATGAAAACAAAATTAAATAATGATACCAATGTAGAAAATTCTAAGATGACTGAATCCACAAATGAAAAGTGACAAAGATCACTGATCTGACTTCCAGATATTAACAAAGACATAATTGAAAATGAAATAAAAGATATTGCTATTAAAAAACAAAACGCTTTTAAAAATTACACAACCCACCCCAATAAGCTCATCAGACAAATTTGAGGAACAGTAGATTGAAAATAAAACTCCACAAACAAGCAAACCTCAGAATAAAAAATCTCAAAAAATCTCAAGAGGTTGAGATGTCATAAAACAACCAACCAACTCACAAATCTCAAAATTAAATTTAAATGAACATTATAATCCAATGGAATATCAGAGGATCAAGGGTCAATTATTCTGAATTGTTGCTGCTTATAAATAAATACTGCTCAGCAATCATATGCCTTCAAGAGACTCACCTCAAAAGCAATAATACCATCAACATTAAAAATCACCACTCATATATTAAACATCACACCAATAGACCTTGTGGCAGATCACTAGCAATCATTAATAATAATATCCCACACAACGAAATCATACTAGATACAAATCTGGAAGCAGTCGGTATATCAGCAACCCTCCACAAAACAATAACAATGTGTTCATTATATATTCCTCCAAGTGAACAACTCAAAGAATCGAAGCTAGATAATTTGATAGAACAATTACCAAGACCCTTCATTATAATGGGAGACTTCAATAACCACAATGAGATATGGGGAAGTAAGAAGACAGATAAAAATGGCAAAATAATAAAGTCACTATTAAGTAAACATCAGTTGTGCATGTACAATAATAGATCAAACACATATCTGCATCCAGCAACAGACACATAATCTGCAATAGACCTATTAATATGTGACCATAATCTGTTTTTAGATTATGACGCATGGGGGAAGTGACCACTTTCCGATTCTATTGGAAAACAAGACAAATATATTAAATCAAAGAACTCTGAGTTGGCATCTGAAAAAGGTTAATTGGGATGGATTTAAAACATCATGCTTTACTGAACTAACCCCAGAAGCCAATAAAAACAAAGAGGATGACATTCTATACTTTACCAACAAACTGTTAAATATAGCTGAAAGACATATACCAAAAAGCTCCACCTCTTCAAAATACAATAGGCCATGGTTCAATGAGGAATGCCAAAAAGCTATGAGACTACGCAGAGCTGCATTAAAGAAATTTAAAATAAATCCAACAAGAGAAAACTTAAACATTTATAAAAACAGCAGAGCCAAAGCCCAAAAAATCATAAAAGACTTCAAATGAAATACATGGCAAAATTAAGTTGCCAAAATAACACAAAACCAAAAAAAGTATGGGAGATGATTTGAAAAATAACTAGCAAAAAATAGCAATACTCCCACCAAACATCTTATTCACAATAACCAGAAGATTACTGACAAGAAAGATATAGCAAATCATCTAGCTGAAACTTTCTCGCAAAATTTATCCGCCAAAAACCAAAGCAAAAATTTTCAAATTATCAAAACAAAAGCAGAAAAAGAAAAAATGTACTACATGTCAAAAAAGATTCACAGTTAAATATATACTGCTTGAGTGTACAAAATTGAATCAGGTGTGGAAACAATATTATCAAACAAGTAATTTGAAGAAACTCTTTATGGAAATAACACCATCTAGGATACTAGATTTTATAAAAGCAATTTGAATGTACTCAAAAATATGACTGGCTGAATACTACTGCACACACACACACACACACACACACACACACACACACACATATATATATATATATATATATATATATATATATATATATATATATATATATATATATATATATATATGTTCTACCAAACTATGCTAAAATCCATTCCAAAACTGTGCTGGCATTAAATAACCCACTGAGGTTGATATGCCGTAAAACAAAAGAACCAACCAAAATCTGTCCAAAGGAACTCATGACTGAGTACCTCTGGAATCTGTTTTATGCCAGCCATCTTCTGGAGACTACAGAGACTCTTTTATGGTTTTTGTACCAAACAAAAACCTGGAAATGAAACATAGGTAAGCAAGGGTTTGAGAGTCAACTTAGAAAAGATGACTTCTGATTAATGATGCCAATATGAACACCTTACATGAAACTGGAAAATTGTCATTCAAATGTTGAGAGTAACACATTCTTCAGTTCTTGTTGTAATCATTGGGGTTCACAGAAGCTGCAGTGGCATTTGTAGTAGACTTGCAGATGTTATGGTCTTGATAGACCCATTGATAGACAATACTTGTTAGTCAGTCCAGATAGATAATCATTAAATTGAAGTAGGTGACATGATCATTGATGGTGGTGGTTATATGTCTGCAAAAATTGATACATCTAGAGCTTCTTAGGGGAAGTTTAGAAAACTATTGCTCATATTGATGAACCATTGTATAACTTGGGTTGCATTCAAGGCAATGTTTGCAACTCCTGTATTCATAGTATCTTGACTTAGGCTGATGAATCCCAGGTTATATGTACTGAAGAAAAGTTACATCTGGTATGAAATGATCATTCTGTGATCAGGTGGTTGTTGTGTCAAGCCTGCTGACAGCATGGGTGTGTCAATGTACAAACCTTTGCTGTCCACTTACGGTATTTTCTTGTGTACAATATGAGAAATTCTGAATGAAAATTAAAGGCTACACAAGTAGACATTTTCAGAAATTTTTACTCAGATTAAAAAAAAAATCTTATTCGAAAGAGCAAGATTGCAAATCCATTCAGTTAACCCAATAGATAATAAAACACAAAGTAGGCAGGTGTTGATAACAATTGTTTATAAAAGGTATTTGATATGTTGGCAATATTTGTTTCTCTCTTCATTCTTAATGTAAGTCAATGTTTTTTATTTTCATAGTTTATTAATATATAAAAATATAATAAAGTCATATCAAACAGAAAAGTATGACAGATTAATTAACACCTTAAAATCTATTACCTAGTATGTTAGTACCTTTCCCAGAAAATTCAAAAATATATTTTGAAATGGATATTAGAAGAAACATGAGAAAAAGGAAAGGGAGTCTCGCGATCCATTTCCTTGAGGTGACCGACGAAGGAAGAACAGCTGGTCTGCCAGCGAACAGCACACTGCACTTTCTGACTCCCCCTCTCGTTACTTTCTTCCTTTGGTTTACTACACAACTCCCTATTTTTTGCATAATAAACTAATCCTAAAAAATTGTACCTTACACTATTATATATAACTTGAAAATTATTCAGCATTGTTGTCTTAAAATTCCTTTAATATTTTTCATTGTCATTTCTTTGATTTTTCTTTTCAGGCTCCCAATGGACACATATTTTTGGAATCATTCAGTCCTGTTTACAAACATGCACATGATTTTCTTATTGCAATTTCTGAGGTCAGTTTCTTTTTGCACTTTTCAAGAAGGAAAATCTTCATCCAATAAATTTTGAATCAGCACAAATTGTAAAATATATAAAACATTGATTCCATCAAAATTTCTGTCTGATTTTTAAGAAGAGGATTCTTTTGTATTTGGTTACTCATCTTTGGTTGTTTTTTATTCTGTCGCTATTTCTATGGCAAATTTTCAGACAAGCTATATTCCTCAGTTTCACCAGTTCAAACTTTCACAGCTATGACCTGCCATGCTATGTACATGATTTCAACACCTCCATTCTCTTTATATTCCATTGGTAAGGAGGAAGTTCCAATCAGATAGTTTCTTCTCCAGAACTGTTGCTTTGTGAAGATCTTCCCTGATCACTACAATCTTAATCTCTTCATCTAGGGTCAATTATTATTTATTCTAAATATCCTCATAATATATATCTCTTCACACACACACACAACAAAATCTCATTCAGTAACCCTTCACTTTGAGTTCCCCCACTCTTTTATTCTGTCTGCCATATTTGTTGTCCATCTGACCAAATTGGATATTTGGAATTTTGGGATGAAACATTCTCCATATTGCTCGCTTTATTTGATCTTTATACTTTTCACAACAACACTATTTACTTCAGCTGTTAAAAAATCTCAACCCAAAGTGTTTTGATAAAAGGTAATTATATAAAAAAAGAAAAAGAAAACTAGTAATAAAATGATGCTAATATTGAAGTGTGTATTGATCCAAACTGTTGCAATAAAAAACAACCATAAGATAATAGTAATAATGAAGAATGTATCAACTCAAAATATTGAGATAAAAAACAACAATAATAAAATGGAGTGTTGTGGAGATAAACACACATCTCCAGAAGATGACTTCAACCCATCAAGACTGACACCAGGAAGCGTCAGTAGAAAGGAGTAAACAAGTAGAGAGTTAGTGATCTAGCTTATCTGCTTATTACCTATTTCAACAAGACTACATTGACTCCAAGCAGCATGCAATTGCTTCATTGTGTTATCTTTATTCATTATAATGAAGACATCACAAAAACTAATGACAAAAGACTTGGTTTCCATGAGTTCTGGAAAATCACTAACAAGATTCTTAACAAACATAAATCACCTGCCTACAATTATTTATGGCCATCATGTTATTTCATCCTCATTTGACAAGCCTAAAAACTGAAATTTCTTTAATGTATTGAAGTTTAATCTTTCAGCAGACACTATTATATGTGCAAAACAATTTTATTGAATGATTTCCTTCTTTTAAGTACCATTCCAATGTAATTAGAATGTTCTTTTAGTTAGAATGTTATTTTCTAAAATATATGGCTTCAAAAAAACATCTGTTTGTGTAAAACAATGTTGTAACGTAGCCAATGGTATAAAATTGGAAATATTAAAAATAAATATATTTATTCAGTTATTTCCTATCAACATCTTCATTTTTATTTAATCTGAATATGAGTATATGCTTCTTCTTTGATGTGTCATGCAGGACTTTGGTGATAATGACTCTCCACAATTTCCTGTTCTTTGTTTCTCTTAGTAAAGTGTTGTGGAGGAGAACACACTTCTCCAGAAGAGGAGTTGGACTCATCCAAATACTTCAGTAGAAGGAGTAAGCAAGTAGAGAGTGACCTAGGTTATCTGCTTACTATGTATTTCAGCTAGACTATGTTGACTCTAAGCGATATACTACTTCTTGATTGTGCTATCTTCATTCAATGCAATGAAGATATAACATAGAGTAAAATTAATAATAAATAACAGGTCTCTATTCTGTTTTTTTCATTGTATTTCTATTCATGTTTAATTTAAATCTTATATTATTGTTACATTCTTAAATAAATTTGATGATGAATTAAAATTCATTAGGAAGTCTTGATAACATTAGAAATTATTTTCATTATGTAATTTCTGTACAACCTTGCTCATATATTTATGATATTTATTTGAAAGCATTAAGAAATTTGTCAAAGAATTTATCCAAACTTTTTTTATAGCCTGTATGTCGTCCTGAAAACATCCATGAATACAAATTAACAGCTTATTCATTATATGCTGCTGTGTCTGTGGGTCTGCAGACAGCTGACATTATCGAATATCTGCGGCGTCTCAGTAAGACAACATTACCTGAAGGCATCATAGAATTCATCAAGGTGAGAAATTATTCTCTTTTTGGAAATCTTTTTTCCATCCCTGTCTCTTGGGTAAGATAATTATTTTTTTTTTAAATATTTTTACTTGTTGGGGTTGCCATAATTCCATGATACATGTTTGTTATTTATAAATAATTAATACATTAAAATAATACAGAAATTAAAAAAAAACACTTTCACAGTTTTATATGCTGTTTATATATATTTATTAAGACACAGTGATCTCATGATCATGTGAATAAAAAATCTAATTCCCATGATTTCATAGAACAAAGGAAATCATCCTACTGGTGGGAAATTTAGCACATTTCCTCTTTTCAGTCAGCAAGGAAAGAACGTGGAATTGAACAGCTCCAGACATGAAGACCACAGATAAGTCAACTTACCCAAATATCACTTTCTCTTAAATATTGCCTTTACTGATAGACTTATTACTTTTTTACTCAGTTGACCATGTACAACAGAATCCTTCAGATAACATATTATAAATGTATCACTTTGTTGTTGCGATGAATATATGCTGTATCATATTAACTAAAACAGGAGTTAAGAAAGGTTAATGTTTAATTCAATTCATTTAACATTTTGCAGTGATCTGTGTTTTAGAATAAAATCAAGGTAAAGTTATTAGTGGCTAAATACTGGCTGTGATAGGTCTATTTCCAACAATATAGGATGCACCAGGTAATTAAGAACAAATTATAATAAGCAAAAATATTATATTATTTTTTAAAGAATCTGTAGACATGTTCAACTTAGAGCTATTCAACAAAACTGCCCTCACTCTTGAGGGTAGCTTCATTCCGGCCTTAGAAGTGACTGGATGTGTAGATCACATCGTTATTGTTTATGCTGGCCATCATATATATGATGGCAGCTTTCAGTAAGTTTTTGGTATCATGTTTTGATCTCCCTCTCAACTGCATCCAAATCAGGAGAGCTAGGGAATTGCGTTTGGTGTGTGTGTTGGGGGGGGACATGATCATGAAAATTCTCAGCCAACTACTCTTTGGTCATATGGTTTATATGTTAGCTGCAAAATCTGGGATATGTATAACCAGCCCTTCAGTCCAGAGCTTGATCACTGTCTCTGATGTAGGCAGTGGTCCTTGCAAGAAGTTGGGTGAAATGGCATGGCCTTTATTGCTCTCAGTCAATGTGAACTCCATTATGCATCAGCATGGATACCTTTTTGTGTTCTGTGCAAAGCCTGTTATTTTTTTTTCACCTGGTCATTTTCAACAAGCTGTCTATCTCCCAAACCACTTCATTTGGCCACTCATGTAACGACTACAGTATAACTTTTGAATTGCTGCCAGACTGGAATATGATAATGCACTTGATATTTCTGAAAACAAAATGGGAATGTTTAAATTTGGCACACATTCTATAACATTAGTTTGTCACCCATTTATAGTATGCTAAAGTTCTATTCTCATATATCTTGCATACTCTGTAGATATCAACCTTATAAAAAATTTGACATTGGTCTTTATTGTTGAACATTTTTTTTTTTTTTAAATGATTTAACCCCAGGCAGGGCAGTAAAGCCAATAAGACACAATGGGTTACTGGGTGTGGAAGAATTAGGTACGGAAACATTACTAATGAGTGAAAAGAGTAATCATGAGGACAGCAGATAGCAATTGACATTGCATTCAAATTTTTGGAGATTAAAGTTGGCTGGAAAGCATGAAGCTGGAAGGGAGTTCCACAAGTGAGAAGTGCAAGAAAATGATTATTATATTTTTTTTAACTTTAGTTGAATCATTATTGGACATGTGAGTAGTAGGATATTTTTTCCCAGTAGATTTAATGTATTTATATTCTGAGACCAATAGAAAATTTTCATATAAAAGCTTAAAATATAGGCCCATAAGTAGATATGTGGATACAGACAATTGTATTAATATACAAGTACTCTCTCAGAAATTATAAGCTGGAATTGGAATGAAAGCAGTAATGGCACATACACTGAATCCATCATAAAAATTCAGGATGTGTAATTAATAATACTAAACACTTCAAATACCTCATTGGATGGATCAATTATAGCAAATTCATTAGAGGAGATCAGGGAATTGAATATAAAATAGGTTATGCTAGGGATAGTTTCACCCAACACCACAGATTAATCTGAAAACTAGAGTCCTGTTCTTAAATAGCCTCTCAGATTAATGATTAAAAATGGCTTTGTTTGAATGAAACCTGTAGGTCTTAGTGAGGACCATCCTTCTTTGAACCTTGTGAGCTGGTGCTACAGGATTGCAATCAAAGAACAATGCCAAATAACAGAAACCATATCACTTGAGAACTTACAACAAATAAAATGGATAGCACATCTAAGAGAAAATAATGACAATCAAAATATTGACATTCCACACTACTTCAAACAAAAGGCTAGGAAGGAAACCCTCATCAATACTGGAAAGAGTGATAACAGTCAGTTTTCACTTTTCAAATTGTTTTTATAGAAAGGTTTTATAAATTTCAACTGAAAACAGCACTGTTTGCTTGGTCAATGAATGCCGAATATTACCATTAGCATTTAACAACATTCAAGTCCTGAACTTTCATAGAGAGATGTAAACAAACTTGTCATATATTTGTTCTGTAATTTCTACAATTAGAAACTAATCTTTAACTTTCTTTACCTACTTAGTAAGCAGTAGCAATGTAAATTGTTCAGATTGAGTATCAAAACAAGTATAACAGGGATAAGACATAAGAATGTATTCAAAACAAATAAATCAACAAGCTTTATTTTGGTAAGGGAAGGCATCAGTAAAAAAAATGTACAAATATTTATAATAGAAACTTTTTTGATA
The DNA here is from genome assembly GCA_963932145.1 of Acanthosepion lycidas. Classification (NCBI taxonomy): domain Eukaryota; kingdom Metazoa; phylum Mollusca; class Cephalopoda; order Sepiida; family Sepiidae; genus Acanthosepion; species Acanthosepion lycidas. Next base: position 5,609,391 of record OZ010584.1, read on the forward strand.
TCAACTGGAGAGTTAAAATAAATTTTCTTTGAATGAATATATATTTGAATTATAAATACCTTTTTATTAGCAATTTCCAAATAATTGGACTTGACTTAAATCCCAGAAAACTACCATTTTCATAAGTAGATTGACTCCTTTATATTATATTTGCATGCTTATAAGATGTTTGTTTTTTTCTAAAGGAGTTAAAATGGGACTATCCAATTCACTGGTATTATGAACAGGAAACCAATCACCATAGTTTTTTATCATTCCACCCCAGGCAAGGGGTGATAAAAGTCACTGTAATTATAAGGTTAGGGGTTTTCATTTGATGTTGAGATGTGCATTGATGAACAAAAACTAAGTGTTGAATTGGTTGAGAAAACAGACAAAGAAATGGGTGAAACAAAATGAGAAACATTTTCATGCAGAGAAAATTTCAAGGAATGTTCTTACGGTTTCTGCAAACAAATGAAGAAAAAGTTGGTGAGTTAAAGAGTGGGTGATGAATATTGTCTATGCTACGTGTGTCTATTGCACAGAGCATTAAGATCTTTCAACTGATTAATCAGGATGGAAGGAAATTTCCTTGGGTTCACATCCAGAATGTAGATGAGGATAGTCCAGGCAATTTTCAATTACAATGAAAGAAATTGATCATTTTAAAGTCAATAACAAAAGAAATAGATGTATATTATGTTGGATTCATCTTTTTATGGACTAAAGCTGGAATTAACTTATTTTTAGTTTTTTAGATTTTTGTTTTTTTTTACATTTTCTTTGAATTGTTTTTATTTCTTGTTTTGTTTTTTGCATTTTCTTTGTATTAACTTGTTTTTGTTTTTTTTCTGAGTATTTTTTAAGATTTTAATTTTGTTTAATGAAAATAAGAATGAAAGAATGAAGATCTTATAAAATTCTTTATAAGCAGAAATATTTATAAAAAGAACTTGTTTTTTTTCAACAACTCATTTAAATGTCTACTGAGTTTTAAAATGAAAAAAACAAAATTTACTGAATTTTTAAAGAACATTTGAGCCTATTAATAATCTAAGATAATTGACCTAGAAAGGTAATTTTTTCTTGAACCATAGTCACTCTTTCAAATTTATTAGAGTGAATTGATTGAATTTGTCTCAAAGAAAGAGATGTTACATTATAATTGTATTTTATTTAAACACTAGAGTTATAAAATTATGAAAGCAATGAAGTGTAAGTAGAGAAAACAATGTAAACATATTCATACTTTGTGTGCAAAATACATCAGAATATTAAGCTGATATTTTATTATTTTTCTATGTATTGCAAAATTTATCTTATGACTTTATTGTCATATTTCTTTGATAAATGTGCAAAGAGGTCAAAATATTTGAATTTTCTCTTCAACATTTTCTTTCTTTATCATGCTTTTAAAAGGTTTAATTTATTACAAACACTTTATAATCTTTATTCTCATCATCCCCAAGCCATGGATACAGTGCATATTGAAGCAGTTCTTGCATTGATTAATAGATGTGGAACTGGCATAGCCTCTGATTTCTTTCACTGTTGTTGATCATACCTGAATTTAAAACAATGGTGAATGTAAAAAAGAATGTTATATTCAAAAGTCAAGAAAAAATGTTTTAGAAGCTGAGAATAAAACAAAACTCTTGGCCAAATTCTCTTAAATATACAATTTTTTTTTTTTTCTCCTGTTGATTGGTTGTACTTCATTAACTTTTTTTCTATATGCATCTTCATTTAAAAAATAATTTTGCTCTTTGCAGTTATGTACAGTCAGTTATGGCAAAGTGAAATTGGTATTAAAACAAAATCGTTATTTTGTTGAGAGTCTAACTCCTGTGAGTATAATTATTTTAAAATGAATACTCTTTATTTTGACTGCTTTTTCGACAAAATGTATTCTCTTGTTCCTTTGTTTTTTTTATTGGCTATTTTTTTTTTTGATCTAGTTTTATTTACCTACTTCATCTTTATTGTGACTAAAAAGTCACAATATTCAAGCCTTTCTTTTTCAGCTGTTGAATGAATAGCATTAGTCTGGGTTGAAGATTCCAAGATGAAGTATTTTCATGATTTAATATTGATTGATTTACTCATTGATTGTGTAAATATATACTCACTGGGGCGTGCATACACATATATATATAGAGAGAGAGAGAGAGAGAAAGAAAGGGGAGTAGCACTGTGTTAGTCATGGCACCAGTGTATAACTGTATAACACTGCGGGGTGTGCTGGCCCCTGCACTACATGACAAGCCATTCCCTGTCCCGTGTTGTTTGTTTTGATCACAAGGCAGGTAAGGATCAAATTGTCACCAGATATCACTGGATTGTTTTTGTTCAGGTGGGACGATGTTATAAGACAAAAAAGAAAATTGTGTAAATTAACAAGGTTTATATAACTTAGGTTTAAACAGGAACACGTTTTGTATAAGAATCTACAAGCATGCAGGCTCACAACCATTCTCTTGTAGTTTAATTTTGTGACATTTTGTTCTTCATTTCCAAGTCGGAGTTGAGGTTTCAAACTTTAAGACTTCAGGTAGCAAATTATGGAATTTTGACAATGCATTCATCTTCCTCTTTCTCTCTCTGTCATTATATAGAGACTTTCAATTTTTCCACTTTGCAATTTCATCAGGGCACTCTGCTCAATTTATCTAATAGTCTGGAACAAGGCATGAATTAGGAGTCCTTCATGGCAGCAAATAACATTGCATAAAGGAAATGTCTGTGCCTCAGCTGCTGCCCTCTCTGTCTGTCTTCTCTTCTCTCTATGGCTATTTATGGAGTCCAACCTTCAAAAACTGGGTTGGCTTGTTTTGGGAAGCCTTCAAATCTTCTCTCACCCAATCAAATCTCTCCACAGGTACTGCTAGGTGGCCCTTGTATGTCCAAATATGGGAAGCTCCCCCTGCAAGCAGGTGGTGGTAGCAACATGTCACTCCACCATCTTGTTCTCCTCACTTCTCTTGCTTGCACCTCACAGCAGTACCTTTCCATAGACATATCCATTTTGCTCCCATTTCCTCATATCAGCTCCCCATGCTGCCACCATCCAGGGAATAGGTATTCCACCATGAACACCTAGCATAAAACAGATGTTATTTCTAATGCCACTATAAAATTATTATCTGTTCTCTGGGGTGGTCTCTTAGTCTCTTAGCGCCCTTCCCCACACACCGTTCGTTGGTCCTAGCTAGCAAAACAAAATAAGGAGACATCATGTCCAATTAGTGCTAGACAATTGAACTTTGCCCAAGTGGATCTCAGCGCTATCTTCTAGCAAGGTCCTTATTCACAAAATGAGAAACAAGATAAATGTATATTTTGTCTTGTTTTCAGTATGTCCTTCAATCTATCTACTATCTTTTTTGCCTTTGTCTTCATGTTCACTTTTGATTTAATTTAAGCCTTTTTTCTTTCTTCAAATTATCAGCATTTTTACAATGTCACAACTATACTATGTGTGATGAGGCAGCACTGTCTATCTCAGGAATAATCAATAAATTCATCAGTCTGCCAAGGTATTTGCTTGAGATCTCTTTCTAGCTTTTTTCCATTCACTATTGCATCCTGTATCTCAGCCAGTAGAAAGGAAAAAGGTGTGAAAGCAGGGGTCACAAAGAGAAGAGTGAGTGTCAAAAAAAAAAAAAAAGCAAAGAAATCCAAGGAACAGAAAATACCAGACAGCAACATTTTTGTTTCTGTTTATCTTGGTGTTCTGATTTATTCAATGTTTACATTATTTACAGTGTGCACATTATTGTCCTCTTCATATTGATGACATTTCAGCTGTTATACGCTCTGGCCTTCGAGTGACTGGAATCTCAAACTGAACCCTATATTTCATCCACTGGGGTAGATTGTTCTATTTCCATGCTTCTTCCAGATGTCTTTAAATCAACTCTCCAAATATTTGTTCACTCAGAACTTTTTGCTTCAAGTTACTGGATCCAACCAATGCTTTTATCCACTGGGCAATGTGTCTGAATTTTGGGAATTTATAAACTTAATCTCTCAGTAATAAGTTTTTTTTTTTTTTACCAGATCTCATATTGCAATTTTTGTTGTTATTATTGCTTTTCTCTAGCATTCTGTATTACTGGTTTTCATATGGTATTCATTTCTAGGCTTGGCTGGCTTAGAAGATTTTTGTGGCCTAGCATGTGCGCTGATTCCTTAAGTTTTTGTATCAACTCCAATGGACAAAATAAAGGGTTCAGTTCAAAATCCCAATCACCTGAAGAATACATGAGCACACAATGGATCAAACATTGTGAATATGCCAATAAAGATGAGAACAAGTCTGAATAATGTAAATAATTACAATACCTCATCTCAGAAATATAAACAGTTATTCAATGTCATCTTACAGTCGGGCTAATTCACATAAAAGAACAGAAGTAGAAGATGCGCAAGGGGATCAGCTCTTGTTTGGTAGTATGCATATGTTAACATTTCAAAAAGCTTAGGAAGGAAATCCCCTCCTCCCCATCAATGCTGGAAAGAGTAATAACAACTACTGGACTTAAGAAACCTATTTCTCTGAAAAATTGTTTCAAGAGAAAGATTTTATAAATTTTCAACTGAAAGCAGTACCAGCTGTTCAGTCAATGAATGCTGATTGTTTCCTTATGGTGAAATGGTTAGTATTACCATTACCGTTACAAGGTTGGACGATAGTAGATTGTTATTATCTTAGAGGCTTCAGTGCTTCCCATATCAGTGGCCTGATATGGTAGACATGAAGCAGTTTTATCTAGGATTTTATAGTGGAAAGAACTTGTAGGTTAAGTGACAATGACGAAATTCTCAAACAATAAAAAAAGGAAGAAAAACAAACATGGCAAAATAATACTAAACAAACAAGCAAGTCAAAACTAGTCAAAGCAACAGTAAGAAGGCAAAAAGAATGGTGTTCACATGCAAAATGGATACAGTGAAGTGGTTGTAGCATTCTGACTTCAAGACAAGAAAGAATAAAAATATGGAGGATGAGACCAAAGATTGTCCATTTTTGTTGGTTTGGAAGAAATCCCAGCATGCATCTGTAGGATTTGACTATAAATTTGGGGAGGAGGATGTGCTTAGAAGTCATTCTGACAAGATTGGAAACAACTCTGTACCATTTTCCCAGTTAGGTGGGCAATTAACACTGAACTCTACTTGAATCTGGTCAGGCTGCTTCATTCTTTCTCAACACACCTCCTTGCAAACATGTACTCCAGTCAGAACACTGCTTGTCAAAAAAGTGTCCATCATTTGCAAACTTGAGATCTGGGAATCAGGATCTCCAACGACCCTTTTATGTAAGCCAGTCACTGTAATTGTTTCTCTGACAATACTACCCTCAGCTTATAACCGAGAGCTCTTCAGCAAATAACCCAGCCATCTTAAAATCTGCTTATAACAGATACATCAGGAGGCACTTGTGTTGTCCAACCCTGAATACATCTAAACACACATAAACTCTCTCTCTTTTCAAACAAGAGCAGTGTTGATTTCATAACTACATTCCATTGTCTATTACAATTGAACTTTTCTCCAACTAGCTCAACATATAGGCATTGAGCTCTATATAGGCTCTAGTTTCTGCTATTGTTTCATTGACAGGCAGGCTGGTTTGAGCTATACAATTTATGAATTTAAAAGCAATTCAAAAACAGCAGGAAGACAAGATGGCAATAACCTTCCGAATAAACTGAGCCGAATGACACTATCAGTGTCATTCTACATAATCTCCCTCCCCCAAAATACAGCAGAATTTATAAAAGAAAATGTATGTTCATTCCATAACACAATTTGTATTATGCAAATTACTGCTTTAATTAAATAGATATTTGGGATTCTTTTTGTTGTGAATCTATCATAGATATTAGGATCTACTTTTGTTAAGCTCATTAATGGACTGACTCTTCCATGTAAAGTTAGAACTATTTTCTTGTTTTTTGAAGCAATGTTTTTAACCAAGTCATTGTTTAGTAGTTGTTAAACTAAATTGTAACAATTTAAAAGACTTGCATTCCATACAATGTGAGCTTGTCTTTCATGAATGACACCATGACTAAATAATAACTAAATTAGAATTTTGCAAAACTCTCATTTCTAATTTTTCTGTTAGTGTCTCTTTTTTTTTCAACTTTATTTTATACTGTTTTGTTGACTGCATTCTCTCCTTGATGGTTTCCATTTTTATCTAAAATTACAATCCATCTATAACAACTTACATGGTGCATATAAAAAAACAACCCTTTTTTTTTTTCCAAGAGAAAAAGAGAGAATCTGTACATTCTTTCATATTTTTTCTTGTACAATTCAATTCATTGATGTTTTTTGCCTTCCATCCAATAATATTGATGCATTTGATTTTATATAAACACTTTAAACATACAAAGAAGGGAATGTTTGATGCAAGGTTTCCCAGAGAAAACAGCAGATTGTCAGTAAATCAAGAATGTGTAGCAAAAAAAAAAACCCCAAAAAAAACAAAACATTCAAATGAAACCAAATTAAACATTTTTTTGATGTTGAGCAGAAAAATGATGATTGAAAAAAATCAAATCTATTCAAATATTACAGACAAACTTAATATTCTTTTCCATATTTTCCTTTCTCATCATCATTATTATTATTTTTGTTTATTCATTCTCTTTCTTATTTACTTTTTCAATTTTTCTTTAAGTATCACTCAGGTGTGAATAGTCATCTTTACTTTAAACAAATTTTTTTTGACTTGATGAAATTAACCAGGTTTTTCTACTTGTTTAAAATTTGTATATATATTTTTTTTCTAAGAACAAGTTTCTGATAATTATAAATTTGTAACCAAACAATTTCTAATTTTTCTACTTTGTCTGATGCCTTGATGTAGGTTTTTTTCTTAATTTATTAAAACTCTTAGTATGGTGTATTTTGAACATAATTTTAGGATGTCATTCAGATCTTACTTAAAGACCCTGTCATTCAAGAATGCCGTCTGAGAGAAGAAATAGAAGATCCTGCTATGCAAATGCTAGACAGTGAAACTCCAATTCCAAACACACAGGTAAGAATAGAGTGTAATGGTTTTGATTTTACTTATCTTGATTTCTTATTTTTTTGAGTTCACACTGTGTAAATTAAGAAGAATTGTTTGAAATTCTGAAATAGTGTTGATTTCTAGTATTTCAGACTAGTATCCTTGTCTTTGTTGTTTTTGATGATTCAGTCCTCATTTACTCATTGATAATTCATTAGGGGACAATTAGGAAAGCAATTTGTTTGTGAAAAGATGAACATAACCGCAAATGTGGGAATATGAGACAAAAGGCTTGTAAAAGGAAAGGTCATATATTCTATCCCAAAGGAGAACACTGGATTTGGGATGAAAAAGAAATATTTTTAATAATATACCAGCCATGATGGATTTCTTTGAAATCTTTCTAAAAATAACCATATATAATATACACCTGAAGGTTGAAAATGTGATCAAAACAACAAAAATAAGGATACTGGTTAGGATGATATATAGAACAAGAAGAAATGTAGTTTTTCTCCCAAAGATTAAATTTTGTTCTGACCCTTTTTATCTCCCTTGAAACCTAATATTAGTTGAGATCTTCAAACACTATCTGAAATATGTCAATTGTTGGGTACACTGGGTTAATTTTTACTTTATCTATTCATGTGTAGATATTTATCCAAAACAAAAACATTCTTGCCTTACTTTTGATAGTACAGGTCTGCAATCTTTTATTCTGAAAACTGAAAATCTCCCAAAACCTGAAGCTTTTCATGGAGGCACCAAAATGTGATCTGATACAATCTATGCTAAGCAGCCCACAGTTGTATCTTAAGAATCCATTCAGTCAGACGTGCCTTTGTTCCTTGCTAATGTTTTTTTTTTTTTATTCTTTGATGTTTTATGCTGAAGATGATAATAGTTATGACAATAACAATTTTGCTTAGAAATAAAAGTTCACTAATCATTTTATGTTCACTTTTAATCCATTTCATTTGCCCCTTTATTACTACACAAATAAATTGTAACAGGCTTATGGCCACATCATGTTGAAATACCAGTTCCTGTATGATCACCAAAGTTAAATGTTATAATGTGCTTTGTAGTGCTTATAATATAAGTAATGCTTTGGCATCTTGTTGTAACGCTTGTATTACTTAGTCTGAAAACTGACTCCAAACGGCTTCTTTTCCTTACCTCTGATCTGGACCTCTTTATTTATAGTTATGGACTAATTCATATAGTTACAGGGGTGTACTATTTACTCCACAACCTTCCCCCCCTTTTGAGATTAATACTTTTTATAAATATTTTATTTTTTATTAGCATTAGTATCCCCCTCCTTTTTCTGGACAATTCTCCAATGTACTTGACTTTGTAGCATTTCCATCTCTGGTTCACTTCCATTTCTTCAGTACAGTTTCTTTTTCTGGAACTTCAATGAACCTTTTTTTCAGCTGATTATGGTGACTTTTGTGTTCAAATCTTTTCTCTTTTACCATGTAAATCAACATCCCAATTCTTGCTGATATTATGCTGTCTTCTCACCTTTCTTTGCCATCCTTATATGCTCTAAAGAACACTATTGCTGACCTTGAAACTTTTGATGTTTTTGTTGTCCATTTGTGTTTTTTAACTTGGTAGTAACTTATCAAACATTGATTTTACTTTTCTAGGAAACATTAATTCTATCAGTGATGATGTATTAGGGTTAGCTGTTACACAGTAAACTCCCAGAAAATTTTGAAGTGCTTCCTCATTTATTTTCTCAAGATTTGCTTTTGTCAATATACTTTTGAACGTTCCCACAAACTGTTCTTCTTGTCTGTTTGACCTTGGATGATACCGTTGGATCGTAATATGTTCAATGGAGAACATCTTACAAAAGTCTTTGAATTCTTTACTCATGAATTGCATTGCATTATCAGAGACTATGGTATCTGGTATGTCATTTCTCGCAAACAGTTCATGCAAGAAATTCACTGTCACTGAAGATGTTGGATTTTTGCACTTATAAATTTCCAGACATCTAGTGAAACTATCAACTACCACAAGATAATGTGATCCAGTCATAGGACCTGCAAAATCTATATGCAGTCTTGACCACAGTGTGCCTGTTTTGGGCCATGGTTCTATCTTTGTGATAGTTTACTTGAAAATCTGCCGTGAATTTTGAACACCAACTCAGTTCATTTGACAAAACATTTTTTTAATTCTTTAAAATTTTTGTTCTGACATTTTAAATTGGTCGCTTGTCCACTTAATTTTTTTTTTTTACAATAAATCTTTATTGGCAAATCCCAAAGTTCAAATAGTTCCATCCAGTCAGTACCAAATAAATTTGTAGCACTTTTTAATATATAAGCTTTAGTTTTTACATGCTTATTACAGAATGAAACATTACAAATCATTTCTCAAAAGAAAAAAATAACTTCTCACCAGAAACAGAAATTGTGAATTTGGAAGTCCTTTTTAATAAAGGCTTTCCAATTTCCTTTCATGTGGTTTTACAGATTATTGAAATATCACTACCAGTGTCCAGTAGCATTTTCACACTGACATTATTTATTTTCATATTCACAAATTTCCTTTTGTTTTCTGTGACCATTTTTTCCATTGCAATGCTGTGTATGAATTTTCTTTGTTTGGTTTTGTAGTGTGACTTTATATGTCCTCGTTTATCACACTTGACACAGTCTACATTTTTAAATGGACAGTCATTTCCAAGATGTAATTTACCACATATGAAACAGGGATTTATTCTCCTTTTTGTAGATTTGTCCTTTGCTTGTACCAATGCACATTCTTTTTTCTGAATTTCTTCAGCATTGTGTTCCAGACTTAGTATTGGCTGGCAGCCATCCACTCTTTTTTGCAATGTAACTTTACTGTTTTGTTCAATTTTTGTTAAAATTATCGCTCATATTTCAGCATATTTTAGCTGTTAAACCTTGAATTAAAATTTCCTTTATTCTAAACTTTTCACATTCTTTGTTAATGATACCAGCATACATAACAAAATCTTTGTCCTCTTTTTTGGTTAGATTCATGCATCTCCAACAAGCATTAAACAGAGAGCTCTTGTCACTAAAGATTTTCATCAGAATGTGTACTGTATCTTCAAACCTGATTTCATCTGGTTTGTTCAGTGATATGTAGTTGCAGTATTTTTCACACACTATCAGAGCTATTTTCCTCAACAACAATCTTGTCTTTCTCTCAATTTCCCAGCCAATACATTCCTGAATGAATATTTGTTCATATCTACGAAAATATGCAGAAAAAGTCGGTCCCGGTACAATTGTACAAAAATTCTGATATGGTGTTTTACACAGCATCTGGTGTAAGAGACGTTGAAGAATTTTTTTTTTATTTTCTTCAGAATTATATCTAACAACTCCTGTTGCTTTTTTTGGTAGTTCTAGCAACTGTTGATTTTATTGTTGACAAGTATCAAAGCCAAAATTTGTTCCATATTCACAAGAATTTTTTTTTTTTTACACCCAAGAGAAAAAAAAATTTTTTCTTCAGAAAAACAAGAATAAAACTTTTTTTTTAAACCAATGTGGTTAAAATTCTTCTCATCACCTGTATCCTGGTTTCTGAAGTAACAAGTATATTTTGCTTTTTTTCCCACCTGTACTTGTTCACTCAGTATGAATTTCCCAAATCCTACTAACTCCTGTTATAACTTGTATGAGTTTCATCACTCCTGTTACATCATCATTGCCACTGTTATAACACGCTTTATAATGCTTCAGCTATTTGCCATGATGCTTGTATTAATTAGTCTGAAGACTGACTCCAAATGGCTTCTTCTTCTTCTTAGCTTTGACTTGGAGCTCTTTATTTATCATTATGGTCGAGATCATATAGTCACCAGGGGTGTACTGTTTACTTCACAACATTACTTTTATAAGTCATAAGAGTTCAAATCCTTGTCACAATGGTTATAAATCACCTGAGTTTCAAATCCCTCATCGCCACTGTTATAACATGCTTTATAAGTAATGCTTCAGCTATTTGCCATGATGCTTGTATTAATTAGTCTGAAGACTGACTCCAAATGGCTTCTTCTTCTTAGCTTTGACTTGGAGCTCTTTATTTATCATTATGGTCGAGATCATATAGTCACCAGGGGTGTACTGTTTACTTCACAACATTACTTTTATAAGTCATAAGAGTTCAAATCCTTGTCACAATGGTTATAAATCACCTGAGTTTCAAATCCCTCATCGCCACTGTTATAACATGCTTTATAAGTAATGCTTCAGCTATTTGCCATGATGCTTGTATTAATTAGTCTGAAGACTGACTCCAAATGGCTTCTTCTTCTTAGCTCTGACTTGGAGCTCTTTATTTATCATTATGGTCGAGATCATATAGTCACCTGGGGTATACTGTTTAGTCAACAAATACCATGCTTAGATGTGCAATTGGTGTAATAGATAGTGACTCAGAATTGTTAATTGAAGTTCCAATTCCAGTTGGGTTTGTTATATTTATTTATGTGCAAATACCATTAGGAAAGTTATGAATCCACCTCTGCTTTCCCCAGCTATGGGTTAATTAGTAAAATTTGTATCACTAAATCATTATTATCTTAAAAAAAGATTAAGCTGTAGAAAATGAATGAATAAATTAAATAAATTGTAATATAATTATAATCTATATTTATCTCACTCATTTTGAATATTGATAAAGTTAACTACAGAAATATGAATGTGTTATTGACACATTAATGTGACATTAACTATAAACATTATTAATATGACATTAATAAAATACCAGGTTGACATGTCTCATAGCTGGGAGGGAGCCTTGAGCTTGTGGGAGCATCTGTGACTGTGACTTCTAAAATCTAATAGTTTGACCTACAACAGAGCATAGTCAAAGGTCGTTTGGTCAAAAAGGGCATATTAGCCCTGTAAGGCAACTTTCTTAGAGAGGAAAACTTTCTATAAATTCCCAAAAGGCTCGGATGGGGTGTCAAGCCTTGAATGGCAAACTTCCAAGTGATGATGTCTCAGTAAAACCACTGTGTACTTGAACTAGAATGAGTGTCTGAGTTGGATGTCAAGAAGAACATCCAGCTTTGCAAAACCTTGCCTCAAATCATTATGACAATTTTCATTGTGTTTTTAAACAGCATAACATGACTTGGGAGGATGTTTTATGAAGGACGAGCAAAAATTGTGCCTAGAACTATGCTGATGTGGTGAGGTAAACTGAGATCCTTTATCAGGCAGGACCTACCTTGCTTTATGCAAGATTAATGTCCTTCCTGCATCAACAAAAAAATATAGCTACAATGATGATGGTGTAGCAGTACAATATTTAGCTTCTTGAAAGCTTACCATTCTGAAATCTGTAAAATTTTGAATTCCAAATATGTCTGGTCCTGAGGGTTTCAGGTAAGTGATGTGTTTATGACTTATTTGAAGTTATTGTGACCAAAATTGTTGATAATAGTCAATCATATTCTTCAACCACAGAAAACAGTTGATGGAGCCACCAAATTTCCAGTTGGTGTTGGTACCTCCACTTCCACAGCAAATGGTACAGTAGCTGCAAAAACAACAAATGGTGCTAATGCAGCTGAGGAAGAACCAGCCAAAGTGCCTGATGACATTTTCAGCTATTTTGAAAAAATTGATCAAGAAGATGAAGATGAGCTGGACACAAAATGTGTCTCATTTGAAGTTATTCAAGACAAAATTGAAGATTTACAAAAAAAGTTTGATTTCTATTTTCAATCATTTTACTATTTTAAAACTGTAAAACTTATTGTCTACTTATGTAATAAGATAGTAGACTTGAATCCATTTTAATATTAGATTTCTTATAAATCTTTCATAGATTTAGTTATTGCCTGGTCAACAAAATAAAATTCATTTTTAACCTTCTCACAATGAATGCACATTAATACCTGCATTAAAACACTACCTATTACTGCTGATAGGTAGAACCTCTATAAATTCATATTTCCTTTGCTCCAGTGACTCAAATGGAAACAACATACTTTATTAAATAAAAAAGAAATATCAAGCACCACAAAAGAAGAATATATCATGTTCTCTTTATTTTGCACATGAGAATTAAAAAAAAATAAGTAAAAAAAAAACAAAAGAAAAAAACAGCACACCTAAATTTAGTGCCTTGATGTGTCATGGTGAGGAAGTTAATTTAGAGTTTTATTTGTTGATGGGGGGAAAAAACTTTTTTGTTTATTAAATTTTTTGGACCCATTGTTTCACTAGTGGAACATTTTAAGAAATTTTTTGATACAAAATAAGAATTAATTTTCATTATATTATCAACAATATACGCAGAAAATTTAGACAATTTTATGACTTATTGAAACTATTATTATTATTATGGGAAACTAAAATCTGCAAGCATGTTTGTGCTTTAATGGGTTACTATTTTGTTCTTATGTATCATTATCTGTGAAATAATTAATTTCATCTACCATTATGAATACTAGATTTTAATAGATTTTTATAACTATTATACAATAGCATGAATTATCATTAATGTAAATTGGTTTCTTTCCAGATGTATTGAACTTGAATACCCGCTGTTAGCTGAGTATGATTTTAGAAATGATGCAGTCAACCCAGATATTGAGTAAGTGATATTTTAACACACAATTTTACACATGAAAAGACATTCGTTTGTGAATTTCTTTTTACATTCATTCAGTTTCAAAGACAATATATTTTGCAATATTTTGTGATAGCAATCTACTGTCAGTGGAACAAGAACAATCTATCCTTGTAGATTAAATAAAGAGTTCAGTTTGAAATTCCCTGAAGGTTATCCAAATCATCAAGTACCTGATGAAGGCCAGAGGGTACAATGGCCGACACATTGGGATAATAGTAAATTATGTAAATAGCAATGTATGTTTTGATTCAGAAATTTAAGATGGTATACCCACCCAAAGACTTTTATATAGTAACCAGAATAAGTAGCTTTATTACTAACTAGCACATTCTCTCTCTCTGATGTTTACCCAATATCAGCTTGTATTCTGCTAGTCAATGTTTTCATAAGAATAGTGCTATTCAACCAATGTTGATAATTTTTTTTAAGATATAGATATATTTATATATGCAACATATTATGTGAGTTTCAGCTTGTAATATCTTTCCTCACTTAGAATATTGATTGTCACTTGTCTAGGGAACGTGTTCATTTTTATTATGCAAAGTGCAGCATAATTTCTTATTTATAAACAAATCCAAAACATTGCCCAGAAAAGCATAACACAAAATGCTATAAACCTCAATAAATTATTATTTTATTATTTTACTAATATGTGTTCTGTGGCATTCAATAATCATAATCAGTCCTTCACTCATTGATTTTAACTTTTCTATTTTTTCAACTTGAATATTATTCATGTGTTACTATGGGTAGCAGGTGGTTCTTTTTTTAAGTCTAGTTTTCTAAGTGGCATCCACTTTGGCCAAAAGAGGATTGGAGAAGTAAAGTTATGGATGAGGGGTTTTTGAAGATCAAATGACAACAAATCCAGAAATAGTGTATCCAAGTGCTGGTTTATATTAACAGTCATGCTAGGAATCCTGGAGATTTCTGGTCTTCCCTTAGCAGGAGACATATTCGTCTGCCGTGTGCTTCCAATGGTATCCATTCAAATTGTTATCCTCTGTGTCAGGTTGAGTAGATGGGTGAGAAGTTGGTAGGGGGAAGAGCTGAACTGTTAAACTAACATAGCAGAAGTTGGTCCAAGTATCACCTACCTACCCACCTAGACAAGCAGGCAAAACCCTGAATAAAACATCTACATACATGGGGAAATGGGCTTCATGTTCTTTTTTTCTCAGTGTAACATTTATCTATCATTTTGTGGCCTTGTGAGTATCAGTGGGCCCTTTCCCAGGTTTCAGTACATATCAACAAGATCAAGAATCAAAATGTAATGTGGGGTAATCATTAGCCAGTTGGTGGAAAGCTTGGATGAGGGTTGTATTGTATGTTTATCTCAGGTATCTTCTTTTCTTGAATATTATTTTCTATTTTCATATAAATCTCTTTAAATGGTAAACCACAGGTTTTTTGTTGGATTAATATCTGAAGAGGCTGACAGCCATTCCATTAATTTGATATCTTTGAAACCAATTTTGATAATGGATACTAATCAGCTTTGTAGAATGGGAAAGAATATTGCCTGTCATGATCATAGTCTTCTGCTGAAAGATTCTTGGTTGCGCCATGTGCCATTCAACATCTTGTTCAAAAACTTAGAGTAATTCTTTGCATTTATTTAGTTAAGTGGTTCCCAAACAGTGCATCATGCCTTATAGGTGAGGTGGAATGATTGAAAGACAAAGATTGAGAAACAGTTTCAAAAAATTAATTTTCCTTATATCAAGTATTAAGAATATAGTTACTAGGCTCTGCAAATTGAAGGAGAGAGTTACCAATGTTCTGACTTCAAATTCGCGGTTATCTCCCTTTAATCCTCACTCTGTTTTTTTTTTTTATTATTTTAAATGTACTTTTTATTGCATAAAATTTGGTGAGGCCTAGCAAATTTTCATTCCGAAAATGCAGCCCAGCAAAAAAAAAAGTTTGGAAACCACTGATTTAGGTACTATCATTAATCCCACCCCCAACAATACAAGCCACAAACATAACTTTGCATCCCCAGGTTGTATTCTTGTATTGTAGTTATGTTAGTTGACTATTTCAAACCCAACCATCCACTGTATTTCTATTTTATTCTTCACTAAAAATGACTGTTGAGAAATCACTTTTCATTGACATTTTCACCTAATTTATTAATTACTATTATAGTGATATTTACTTAAACGCAGTAGTTTGGTTGCTTTCATGTCTTTAACCAATGTTCTTAATATTCTGCATTTCATCTATGTTTACATTTGCAGTACAAATTCCTTCAAATATTTCTTACTGATCAATCCACGTTTTTTGCTTCTGACTCTTAACTTTTCTCTGGTGTCCTTTTGTGATGTTTTCTTGGAGTTGGTAATTTGTTTTTTGCCAATGTTCTTGAAATTTTGCCTCTTTGCTTTTTGATTACATTCACTGGTCAATCCACTTTTCATTTTTCTCAAATCTTTTTTGTGACTTTCTTCAAGCCAGTGTTTCTTTTCTTGCCAATATTTTCAGTTGCTGTTTAAATTGTCCTGCAATCTCTGCTCTACTTATTTGCAATTTTCAATAAGGTCTTTCACTTACTCAATAACCTTACAATATCTTATTTCTCAGGTTATATTTTTGTTACGACCCACAGTAATTTTTATGTGTCTGAAATTAAAAAATATCACTAACTATACTATTATATATCTTTATTTACAATATGATGAGCAACCCTTGAGATGCTTAATGCCATCAAATAAGTTATTGCAAATATCTCTAATAAGACTCGATATTGTAAGCTGAAATCCATACAGTGTATTTATCTTTAAAGGTTTACTGACATCAATTGGTTAATACCAACTTCATTGGGAAAACATTGACATGTATAATAAAATTTGACTTTGTTTATTATTGACTAACACAAGATCTCTCTATATGTGAATTATTGCCTATAAACACCTGAAATAAAAAAAATATTATATATTCTTGCATTAATCTATAAGTTTTTCTTCTTTGTCAATTGAATATGAAGAGGAAAATAACAAAATCTGTCCAGACTTGTCAGTATTCAAATTGACATTCTCATTACTTAGACTCAGAAATATTTCAAGATAGAAAAACAAAGCAAAAAATAGATTATAAATTCAGGATGAAACTTTGCTAATTAGATTTAGCAAAATATTCACTGAAATATTTTTATTCTCTAAAAATGTTTGATGTTAAGATCTTTAAATGATTCTTTACTTGAATTTTTCCTTTGATTTCTACGGTTAAAATTTACTTAGTTATTTCTTCTTTTAAATAATTATCTTTTTCTAGACATCAGATGTAATGTAGTTTATACAGTTATTTTAAATGTATTTAAGTATTTCTTAGTTACATATCAAGATTGATTGCTTTATTTTTTTTATGGCTTATCAACCTTTTTGAAGGTCATTTAAAGCTAGAAAATATTTTGGGGATTCTAAGTGTGTGTGTGTGTGTGTGTGTATATATATATATATATATATATATATATATATTTTAATTTTTTAAGATAATAATGATTTTATTGATACAATTGCTTCTATTTAAGACATAGGTAGTGGGAGAAGAGATGGTTTCATACCTTTCCCAATGGTCACTTGTTGATTTCAATCTGCAATGGGGAATGACTGCAAAGCATTTCTCCCTCCCCTTTTTATAGGCAGAAGTCCACAAATGCATGCTGGGTTATTTTTCTTAGCCAATAAAATAGGCTGGTTTACAGTTTGACATGACTCCATCCAGACCTGCCTTGTCTAGAAGACAGACCACAGCGTTTGCTTGTCCGACCTTGCTTTTGTGTGTCAGTGCCAATTCTTAGTTTGTGAATTTTGTGTCTTACCTGTTAACTTGCCTTGCATATATTGTTTGATTTCTTGATATTATTTCATTTTTACCCTGTTCCTTTTTCTTTTTATTGAAAACTTTAATTCTTTTTGTTGGACAGTTCTGCTATTTATTTTGCATTTAACTATGGCTACTCACTCATCAGGTTGTGTTTGGGCTTAATATTGCTTAACTTTGGTGACCATACGAGAACCAGTGTTTGAATGTGATAAGGCTGTAAGCTGTACATATCAAAAATTTCATCTATATTCTTTCTCATATATACTCATGGAAAATAAAATTGCAACATCCTGAACACAATGCCAAATTTAACCCAAGTACAATACATCGATGTGGGATTAGTAGATATTCTAATAAATCTTTTGAAATTTTCAGCCATCTTGTGGCATAGTAACACTACTATAAATGCACCTTCTGTATCTAAGCTTTTGATAGTAATGCATAAGGTTCAGTATGGTGCAAACAGGTACCATACCAAAGTTGCTCTTTTGGTTCAATTTGAACCATTTAACATGGTGTACAGATGAAAAGGGTTAAAAAATGATTTTATTTTTTAACCATTTAACATGGTGTATAGAAGAAAAGGGTTAAAAAATGATTTTATTTTTTTTATCAGAAAGAGACACATTTTTCTCATGTCAAATAAACATTCTTATACTTATAGAGCAGGCTCTGGATGGCCATATGGTACAGAGTGACACTTTGAAAGGACAGCAGTGGCAGGCCACATAGTGTCCACAGTACAAATTGGAGCAAATGTGGTCTCAGAAATTTTCAGCACAGGTTGTTTGGAATCATTCACTTACAGTATGACCATGAGCACATTTTCCTCTAGCTAGACTTCAACTTATACAGTAATATCATTGTGGTACATGTCTCCAGTAATGTCTTAAGAAGGTCAACTTGTGGGTAATTGAATGGTGCTCTGAAATATTTAGTTATGAGAGCAGGTTCTGTCTCCATGCAAAGTAATGGTCAGTTGCATGTGTCATGTAGACCTGTGGAGTAGCAACCTCCAGTGTATTAACTTGTAACACACATGCCCAACCCTTGGCATCATTGTGTGAGGTAAGTTACCAATTTTATTTACCTATGGTGTTTGTGGAAACAATATTGATTTAGCACTATGTATGTCCAGAACATTGTTCAAAACCATTCTTCTGCTTTTTCTACAAAACATGATTCCTCTTTCTACCCACATGATTCCCTTTCTACTCAATCTACTTAGAAAGATATTTGACAACTACCTGAGTATGTGCAATTACTAAATCAGTCTCCACTCAACACATATTGGAATGAATGGATGGCACCTAACTTGTTCACTTACCCCAACTACCCTTGTATTGCATCAGCAGGTGTCAAGGGGCATAGAATAAAGTATTTTAGGATGGTATTCACCATCTGTACAATTGCATACATGTTGGTTGAGAGTACAGGCCTATATCAACTCAATGAAGATGTACATTTTTTTAATACAGGATCTGAGCACTGTTGGTACACTACTTATTTTGGAACTTATTCTCACATTGATTTATATATGGGATTATTTACTGTAATCCATCTATATTACCTATACATGTAATCTTGAGTAAATTAAAAAAACATATTCAAGGTGTTGGAATTTTATTTTGTGTGTGTGTGTGTGTAACCCCTAAACAAGTTAAATTCAACTGACAAGGTCTGTCTGTGTAATTTTTTATTTTACCTTTTTTTAAATTTTGTTGTAAGATTTTTTAAAATTATTTTAAAATATTTTTAGTAAGTTGCGTATATTGTGTTGTTTTTACAGTATTGATCTTAAGCCCAGCACTACATTACGGCCATATCAAGAGAAAAGTCTTCGCAAAATGTTTGGAAATGGACGAGCAAGATCTGGGGTCATTGTATTACCATGTGGTAAGTCACGTGTGACTTGTAACTTTTTTTAATAATTGCATTAATCTCCTCACCATGGACATATTACAGTGTCCATTGTACTGAATAAAATGTCTGCATATTTTGATGGACAAATTTCTCTCACGTAGCATGCTGTTGTTTTTCTAAAAAGAAAAAAAATTGTTGCTTCTCCATTGAACAACCTGTAAATCCATTTTGCTCAACCAGGTCACAGTAGAAGTGCAAGCATGGCTTTAACAAACAATTTTGACTAATCACAGAGCAGTCTGATTGCTATTTTACATATATAATGAGCAAAGGTGATCTTATTTTGATTATGGTGGAGTGGTTCCTGGAGATATGATAAAAATTAAAAAGTTTCACATTTCATTATTAATGAAGTGAGTTTGAGCCTTGATGGAATAGTCCATACATACCTTTTCACCCCTCCGGAATAATACACTCTACCACAAAAATTACCTATTAACCAATCAATACCCTAGTTCCAGTGAACTAGACTTTTCATTGGCTCAAACTGTAGAAAATTCACGCAAAATATCTTTTCGCGCATAGCCGTTTGGAGCCGATTCCGACTTCCAGAACAAAATAAAAGGAAACTTTCAGATTGATTCAGGCAGCCAGAATTTCATCCTGGAGAAGTGCCAAACGAATCCACGCCAGTAAAAATCATAACCAGCTACATTTTTGCCGCCCAAATTTCTCTGACTCAACACATGCAGCATTTCGCTCTCCCAGGAACAATTTCTTATAATACTAAAAAGTGCTAATAACTCACTACTAACAAGTATTCGTAAATATTCAATCAAATATCTAAACAATTCAAGGTAAACAACTCTGGAGAATTTAGAAAATTAAACTCCTACTTTATTCTCGCATACAAAATACACAAATTTCTGTATAAATAATATTTTCCACTTAACTATGTTTGACCAGTTCTTAAACACTTGAACAATTTTGAACTGTAAATCAATAAGAAACCCAATTTATCAATGGTCAATTTCTCGCATTAGCAAACTACAAGTTTTCAAATTGTATATTAATTGTACCAAACGAATCTCATAATCGGTGTTTCTTACTCAATAGCCTTGTGATTGATTCGTTTTTTTTTTTTTTTATGTCTATATTCTATATTGTTGTGGATTAATATGGTGAACATGCCTGTAAACTAACCATAAAAACCTTCTGATAACAAATTCAAACTCCTAGCAATCTCAACAGCCTCACTTGGTGGTCCATACTTGTAGCCTCAAACCAAATCTAGCTAAGTTTAGTAAATATTGATAAGATTTCAGAAAATGTGGAGTTTGTTGATGTACTTTCTGTTGGTTTAAGAGCTTCTTAATAAGCAAAAATAGTTGAAATAGTTCCCAGAAATTCTCAGGCTAATTGAATATGTTTCTTTTAGTGAAGATAAGAGGGAAGAAAATTTATGGAGAAGAAAATTTCAAAAGTAATGTTTTTATACTTTTTCAAATACATTTGGTCAAGTCATAGAATATCATAAAATAATTGAATGGAATCCTTATTTTCATATCCTTTGTTTAGTTTCTTTGTTCACTCAAAAAAATTTTACACCATCCAGAAAAGCATTTTTAAGGAGCCATAGCATCTAAACTTTTTATTACAAAGGTAAAATGAAACAAATAGTTTATTGTCTGTCTATATTTCTGAGATGAGGTATTATGTACATTATTTACATTATTCGGACTGTTGTCCTCATCTTTTTCACCATATTTATCACAATGTTTCGGCTGTTGTACGCTCCGGCCTTCTTCAGGTGGTTGGAATATCGAACTGAACCCTTTATTTCGCTCACTGGGGTAGACTGTTCTAGTTCCACGTGCCATGGATGTCAGTTATCTCCTGTTAATTTCCCTCTGAAAGTTCTCCACTGCTTTAACGGGTATTGAATTCACACTCTTTGGGTCCTGTTACTGGATCTAACCAATGCCTTTATCCACTGTGCCATGTGTCCATCTGGGTATGAATTTTTGGGTATTATAAACCTAATGTCTTCAGCCACCATTTTTACTAGTACTCATATTGCAATTTTGCTGTTATCATTCCATGTTTTTACCAGAGCTCATATTGCAACTATGTTGTTATCATTGCTTTTCTCTGGCACTCCTTATTACTGGTTCCCATATTGTATTTATTTCTATGCTTGGTCAGCTCACGAGATTTTTGTGGCCTAGCATATGTGCTGATTCCTTAAGTTTACGAATTTTCCAATGGTGTTCCTTGTCTATGATCTCAACATGATCCCACAGAGGGTGGTGATCTCCCTTCTCTCTCCATATGTGGTCAGCCATGCCTGGTTTTTCTACTTCCCCTCGTGTTACAGCTTTCTGGTGTTCTTGAAGCCTTACCTTGAGGGGGCAGCCTGTCTCTCTTTTATATTCCTTTTCGCAGCTGCATGGGATAGTGTACACAGTCTTTAGTCATGTTCTCCTCTATGGGGGGGTCTCACTCGGGAGAGATATCTGTGAAGTGTCGTCAAGCTTTTGAAGCTTGTCCTGATGTTATATGGACCGCAGATCCTTTGTATTTTCTCTGATAACCCCTTCACATAAGGCAGGCAGACTGTTTTCTGAGTGTTGCTGTCCTCCTCCTCTTGTACCTACCTATCCCAGTTTTTGGGGGCTGCTGCCATGTACCCAGGGTAGTGGTTATGTTGTAGGGTACTACTTATACTGACCAATTCTCTATCATACGTCTCTGGGTTACCACTTATGACTTTTGCTCGGTGTTGTAAGCAACGGACGATCCCTTTCTTTACGCTGTATGGATGGTGGGAGTTGATTTATAGGGGTACCAATTTTCGTATTTTCATAAGCATCAAATTTATAAGGTGCTGAAATCAACAAAACCATGATTTTATCATCAGTTGTTCTAGAAAAATATGTTTTAACCTAGATAGAAGTTTGTACACAAAACAAAACTTCTGTCACATGATCTTCAAACATATGTGGTAAAAAGTATAAGAGTTTTCTTCAACTGACCTGCTGATATGAAAATAGGCAATTTTAAGGATTTAAAAAAAAATTGACTAATATTCAAACAGTAATACTGACATTTCTATTCTATTAGTATATCAAAATAATCCATCAGGTTATAAATGACAGGAAAAGTAATTTGGTAATAAGGAAATTATTTTTTAATGAAAACTAAACAATTCTTTACTTTTTCTGTTGATTACAGGTGCTGGAAAGACACTTGTGGGTGTGACAGCAGCTTGTACTGTGAGGAAACGTTGTGTGGTCCTCTGTACCTCAGGTGTTGCAGTAGAGCAGTGGCGATCTCAGGTAGGGAGAAAATGCTTGGCCATGTCTCATCTAGGGATATTTACTGTCTTGGAATATGCAAAGTGACGGCCAATAAAACTTGCACACAAACGATAAATCAGTAATACTTTTTTTTCAATTTCTTAAATGAAACATTGTCAATTACTTTGAATTTTTTCACTCATCATGGCTGTAGAATGATGGCATTGCAATACTAGAGGAAAATGAATAATACTTGACAACACATCATTTAAGAGACTAAAAAATATTATGACTAACACTACTAGTTGATGTAAATTTTAAAGATGGTGATATACGTGGCAGTTGGTAAAAAATAATAAATAGCTATATGGTTAGATTTGAATGTCTGTACAGAGTAAGTCTATGGCCCAATTGGTATGGAAGCTCTTGCATTAAGACAGGCTTTTCAAGTTAAAGGGATATGAGTTCAAGTCTTACTAGATGTTTATTCTTTGTTTCCAATTCACGTTGCTGACTGATAACTATAAAATGAAAGTTGTGATTAAAGTGAAATTAAAATGAAAAAATACTTATCAGAAAAATGAACAGTAATTGATAAATCATTATTTTTTTTTAATTTCATGAAATCAGACAACTGTTCTCACAAAATTAGGATGTTAATTAAATTGAAGTATAAATCAAGATGAATGCCAGGTTTTTGTAAGAAATCTTTCAATATTTTGATGTTCCGTATAATTAGAAAAGATTTTGATCCACATAATATCACATTTCATAATGTTTATACTCTCTCATATGAGAAATAGAGTGAATTTCTTTATTTTCTAATAGTAAAGATTCACTTATTCAGTTAAATTTTGGGAAAAATATTTGGTGTACAGATGAAGTCAATGTGTCTTTGTCTAGTTATATTAGTTCCAATAAATCCTATTGCAATTATTCTAAAGAATAAAAATAAGGCACATCTATTATTAAAATGTTTCATTTACTCTCTTGTGTTTAGATTTTCAATATTTTTTGTATGAATGGCAACTCCCACACAAATTGATCGATTGATTTGTTTTTTGATGGCTGATCATCCCTTTGTGTGTTATTTAAAGCCAGAACATTTCTTTTTTTTTATTCTAAGAATTATTATTTTTAGCAAGAGAATATTGCATTAACAATAATTGGGAGATTTTTCTATATACAAGTCATACTATTTAACCCATAGCTAGAAAGAGAATACTTTTCCCAAGGTTATTTGCA
Source organism: Acanthosepion lycidas (assembly GCA_963932145.1). Classification (NCBI taxonomy): domain Eukaryota; kingdom Metazoa; phylum Mollusca; class Cephalopoda; order Sepiida; family Sepiidae; genus Acanthosepion; species Acanthosepion lycidas. The sequence goes on from OZ010584.1 coordinate 5,633,295, forward strand.
TGTAAGTGAATGTAATGAACTCACCTGGAATTCAAACTCAGCTCTCTGACATTTTATTCAGAGCCACTAATTATTACACCACCTGCACATGAGCTTACAAGAGCTTGCAGGTAAGAAATCTGAAGGATTGATGGAAATAGGTTTTTACTGTCATGGATACATTTGTTATCAAGTCCAGAATTGGACAATATATAAGAAGCTAGTGGAAGGGAGAAATGCCACTTGGTGTAGGTCAAAAGTAATGTAAAAATCAGATTCAGTATAAAATTTCATACTTTTCTTTTTTTTCTTAAGAAAAATAGTAACTTCTTTTGATACCAAGAAATCAGGCAGGTTTTATTAAATAAACTGAATGAAAGCATTGCTCATTTCGAATAGACCTCTTGTCATGTAAATCATAAGTCATTCAGTTGTTAATGTGAGAAAATGGGGGGAAAAAAACGCCTTCTTGCGAACCTGAAACGAACGCCTTCTTGCGAACCTGAAACGAACACCTTCTTGCAAACCTTAAACAAACGCCTTCTTGCAAACCTGAAACGAACACCTTCTCTTCCAAACGAACACTTTATGACAGCAAACGAGCAAAACGGCACCCAAGACTGCTGCTGACGGACAACCGACCGCAACGGCTTTTGTCGCCCAAGAAAAGATGCCAAATGACTCGCGTGTCTTCTTCTTGTAGTCCTTGGTCGAGTCCATTATAGTACTCAAAGGTGTGCCCGGCAACAACACACACATGCAGTTCGAGAACGCTTCTGCGCATGCTTGTTACATTTTCTTTCACGTCTTCTTTATGTGCTGTGGACAATCATGGCTCTCCACAACTTTCTGTCCCTTGTAGCTCTAAGTAATATTTGACTTTTTGACTTCCTGTTTTGTACCTGCTCTGCTATTTGTTCATGCAAAATCATTAAATAGATTATTTGGTCCCTCCTTTGCTTGTTATGTCCTGAGGGTGCCAAATTTTCAAGCCCTCTTTCCTCATATGTCCCAGAATTGTAAACTGTCTCTTCCTGATTTTGAGTACAAGTGTTCTTCTAGTTCTCATTTTCTTTAAAACTTCTTAATTGTTCACATGTACAGTCTTTGATATTCTCAGCATTTGTCTGTAGAACCACGTCTTTGTTACTTTGAATATTTTCTTCATCAGTAAGAAAATTGTCCAGCATTTGCTGCCCTATAGGACAATGACATAACAGTTCAGCACTCTTTTCTTTGTTTATAATGAATTTTTCTCATTTTTTCTCATTTTTCAAAAGGCAGATGACCTTCTTATAGGAGCCAACATGCATTGTGTGTGTGTGTGTGTGTGCATGTATATATATATATATATATATATATATATATATATGCTAGGATGTTGTTTCAAGCCTTGAATGATAACCTTCCTAGAGATGGTATGTCAATAAAAACATTTGCTCTACTTGGGTTACCCTCAGTGTCCGAGTTGGGTGTCAGGAAGAGCATCCAGCCTTGTAAAAATTTGCTTCAAATCATCCTGGCAAATTCTGTGTCAGGCAGAACCCACCTTGGCTTTATGTGAGACTAATCCTGATCATGCCTGAACAAAAAAAAATAAACCTGACTATGTATGTATGTTAATACTTTACATAGTTTCTAACAATCACCTTTTGCTATTCTAATAAACCTTTGGATTTCTGTGTCACATTTTCTGTCATCTGTTACTATAGAAACCAGAAAGATGAATTTCTATACCTGCTCGATTCTAATGTCTTCAATGAAAAGTTCACATCTTTGGCTATCTGTCTTTTTGATGACTATATATTGTCATCTTACTTTGCATAAACCACCTTGTCTAGAAGTATTTTTTCTGACTCGGCAATCAGCAGGGTCATCCATGTATCATATGTTGTTAAGATTATATCTGCCAATAATAAATCCAAGTTGGTCTTCTCATTCTCTTTGAATTGTTTCTATGTATAGGTTACATGTCTTACTGGATCAGAAAATAAAACTTGTTAAGAAATGGTTCCCAAAAAATACAAGTGTTAATTACCATCTAAAAATGCTAAATGTGACATCCAACTGAAAAAGGCTGACAATATATCAGCTGAAACATGTTAAAAACAATTCAACTGAAGACAATAGTCCAAATGATATAAGGAATAATGAAAATACTTCATCTCAGAATGTTAGATGATGCTAGAAGACAATAAATCATCTCAGCTGAAATATGTTAAAAACAATGAAAATATAATAGGGAATATTTCATCTTCTAAGAAATCTAACATTAATGTTTTTATTTTACAGTTTAAAATGTGGTCCACAGCCAATGATAGTATCATTTGTCGATTTACTTCTGATGCTAAAGATAAACCAAATGGTAAGTATTTTATTTTTCTTCCCTCGAAAACATTTTTTTATAAATCATCCTCCACATTAAAATTTTACCAAGAAAATCAAGTGCCTGTTATAGACCAGGGAACTACTGGATAAATTTCAACCAATGCAGATAAACAATGACTTAGTTAATCCCTTATGTCTTAGTGGCATTATCACCTTGCTTGGGGTAAATGATTAAAAAAATCTATTAACTGCTATTCAGTAAAGTTGGAACCATATTAATAACAGATATTGTTTTAAATTAGTGAAATCCATGTCTGGAAGTATTAAGGCTGTCATAAAAGCTTAAATTAATACTTACTTGCTATAAATATTAATTCTAATAATGCGTTATTCCATATTTTCCTCTACATGATTTGGAAAAAAATTATACTATTAATTTCAATAATTTAATCTAGTTTAAGGTATATTTTATGAAGCCTGAATCATCAGCTATTAAATAAAATATGTATTGATATATTGCATCTTATCTGTGATTAGTTTATTTACTGCAAAATAAAAATCAATATGAGCAATCTCTCAGTTTACTAATTCCATAATTTTTGTCAGTTGTATCAAGATTTCTGGCCCAAGCCAGAAAATGATAACTTCTTGACTGGCACAAACCTTCATTTCAACTGATAAAATATCTACAAAATATCATCTGAGTTTATTCCAAGATTTTTGTGTTTTACACACCAGTTCATAGAATTCAATGCAAAAACAAGGACACTTCAAAAGTATAGTTGAGGGATTTAAGATTTTGTACTACTCTGTTTCAGGAGAGGAGCCAATTGTGCGAAGGTTTTGACTGTAATCTGTCAATAGTATAAACAAGCCCTTCTCTAATTAATATTTGAATACATGAAGATGTTCAACTGGCAGAGAAACTTGAGGAATCTCTGTCTGTTTGAAATTGGAACTTGTTCCTTAAACAAGAGATTCAAAGAAATGTAAAAATATACTGAGGAAATTAGAGTAAACTTCCTAGGCTTGTTGTAAAATCTTGCATCAGAAACACTGTCTCTGTTTTTTGTAAAATCTGTTTGCTTTCTTGTCACTGTTGTTGAGGTAACATATGTTTTGTTTTTATGACTTTCTTATTGATCCTCTTCATCTTAGACTATTAAAGAGTAAGAAGTCTAATATTGTGTCAAAATGTTTTAATATGGGAATAGAAAAGAAACTATTACTTGAGATGAAATCATATATTGTTTATTTTTCTGAATTTCAGATTGTTCCATTTGTATAAGTACTTATTCTATGTTGGCGCATACAAATAAAAGATCTTGGGAAGCTGAACAGATGATGCAATGGTTACAAAGTAAAGAGTGGGGACTTATGGTATTGGATGGTAAATATGACTTTTCTTTGTACTATTTTATCACTGATGTTCTTTTGTGGGATTTTGATTACTACTACAATAATTAAGCAATATTGATAACTGCTGTTCCTCTTGTTAGAAGTGTTCTTGTCATCAGATACAATGTAACCTAACATGAGGTGAGCCTGTTCCTGGGTGTTCCAAACCTACAACAACATTTCTCCTATTGCATAAAAGATTTTCAGTATTCTGATGTCTCATTGTAGTGACAGGGCAATTTTACTCTGTGCCCACCTATCCACATATGGATATTTCATTAAACTGACCATGTGTTGCATCTTAACTTCAAGATAGCTATTTTTTTTTCTTTGTTTGGGAGAAACCACTCTAAAAATTCAAACATCTGTTAAATATCAAATATGTACAATATGAAATAATTGTACATGAAAATGTTTTCTACAGCTGATTTATTTTAATATTTACTCAGTTAATGCAGTTTGATTACTTTATGTTACAACAAAAATCTTTGTATGTATGTATATATATATTTATATATATATACACACACGCACACACACACAAACAATATATTTTATTTTATGGTTACTAACACTTTCACAATGCATTGTTAGAGCATTGTTTTCTGGCTGTGCTGGCCCATTTTGGGAAAAAAGAAAATAACCATTTACTTGAAATAAATGCCTATAAAGTTACTCACAATTTCTCCTGAGTGCTACCATTTTAGTTTCAATTAGACACTCTGCAGTACAGACTAAGGTAAACAAAACTACCAACACACAATATAATAAAGATACATTACATAACAGATTGTATTATACACTATTATATGTCTATGTGTGTTTGGAAATCATGGGTTAGTTTATAACAAAATTGCCAAGGAGCAATATTTCATAGTTTTGTAATACTTGTTTGTATGAGAAACTTTGTAAATCACAGGTACACTAATAGTAATGCCTTCAATCAGTACTCTGTCAGATGCCACTAATTCCCATATATATATTTTTTCTTTTACCCATCACGTGATCTAATTATTTCAAGATGAATTCAACTGTACTTGCTCTCTGGTAATCCGTTTTCAAAACCAAGTGTTGGCAGCAACACTTTATTCCTGGAAATTGTATATGTATGTCAACAGCAGGCAATGTAAGTTTTGTAAAGTTGTAGAAATACGTCCACAGCAGCAAAAGTGTCAAGCATTAAACAACAAACTGATCTGTCCTTCTTGACATCTTTTAAACCGATAGGAAAAAAAAAACTGCTGAAAAATTTGGCTACAGAATATTGCCTTGAAATATTTTGTAGAAATAGTAATGAATACAGTTTGTTCTTAACTAAAAATAAATTCAATACATTAAAAAGTATATTAATAGAATATGTTAATTAAAATCAGAAATCAATCCAATGTTTATATATGATTTGCTCTTGACATTGCCCTGGTTTTACTTAATCTGAGTACATTTCAAATTGGCATTTTCAGCAGCAAAACCACAAGATTAAATGAAATATTTGTTTGTATATTTCAATTAAATGTCCTTCCTGTTTGTTTTGGTTCCAGTGATTCTCTACCTCAATGTGGAAAAAATCTTTCAGAAAAAATATGAAATATTTTTCTGCAATATATTAAATGTAACACATTTACACATTTAATTACACAATTCCAATCTGCAACATTTTTTTCTTGAAAAACTACCCAAAACATTAATCTGAAAAAAAAATACTCATTGAACTTTCACTGGATTACAGGCTTTTATTTTATTTTATTTTTTTCAATTGTTTTCTTTTTATTTTCTATCCAGGGTTGATTTGCTCAAGATTTTAGGCAAACACATTAAAAAGCTTTACATTTTTAAAATAAGATAAAGTTGTACAATTTATTTATTCTAAATTGGCCATGTTTTCTGATTGTAGAAGTACAAACGATTCCAGCCAAGATGTTCCGACGTGTACTGATGATTGTCCAAGCTCACTGCAAACTTGGTCTGACTGCTACCCTAGTACGAGAAGATGACAAGATTGCTGATTTGAATTTTCTGATTGGACCGAAACTATATGAAGCTAACTGGATGGAACTGCAGAACAAAGGCTTCATTGCTAAAGTGCAATGTGCAGAGGTCAGTAAGAAAAACTTATGGTATACTCTTAGTATTTATAGATTAATATTATTTTTTTGAAGACTCCTCTTATTACAAGAATGAACATAGACATTTTAAGAATGAAACAAAGGATTTTGTATATTTTAATCTTACTTTTAAGAAAAAAAAGAAAAGAAAGAATAATTTATTTATTTACAAATTTATCATTCTAAAAAATTTTGGCAGACATGGATTTGGGTACCGGCAATAAGACATAGCATCAAAATGACAGTTTTTCCCATGGCACCACTATTTTTTTAACTACCTTCACTTTTTGGCAATGTTTATAAGTGATGATTAGAATTGGAATAAAACCTAAACATATGAAAGTGAATTTATATATTTTCTTTGTTGAAAACTAACAGCAAAATTAATAAACACTATTTATTAGATTGTTTGTTTATTATATTATTTATTGGAATGATTGGCAAAACATTGGCTAATTGCCAATTGATTCAAACTTTATAAAATGGTAAATCATAGTTGGTTCACATATTTTAATAATTTAATTACCATCTCCTATACCAATATAAGGTGGCTATGCTCCAATTTTCCAGAAGTGGAACACCATCTTTTTCATTCCAAACCAAACCACCTGTTCCTTTCTGAAACCAGTATCATTGCTTCAAGCACATTAGGGGAGATCACAGTCCTGGGCTACTCACCTCTTATAGCAAAATATGACCACGTAAATCACCTTGGAACCTACATTAAGGATGAGTTTCCCTTTGGCAAGTACACTAAAACAAGGAACCTAATCTCTCGTATATGTGCTTCTGTGTAGCACTTATACATAGTACCACATTCATCTTTTCTCTCTATCAACCTCAAGACAAAAGTATGGTAATCTTTGACCAAATGTCTGAAAAGATTGATAATATACTCACTCAATTTCCATCAGCTAGTTTTCATATCTGCAGTGACTTAAATATCCACCATAAAGAATGGTTAGTCCACTCCAACAGAACTGTTGATGAAGGCAGATATTGCAGAAACTTCTCCATCGCCTATGAACTAACTCAGATCATTGAAGAACATACCCATGGACACAATGGGATATCAGGTGAACTTGCTCAACCTTTTTCTAATCTCCTGTTCTGATAAATGCTTAGCAAAAGTTTTATACCTCCTAGGGTTAGACCATTCCCTTATCAGTGTCCAAACCTAAGGCATCCCCTGATGTTCTATAGAACAATTTTTCACTATGCAAAGGCAGACTGGAGCAACTTTCAATCATACATGACTGAAGTTTCTCTCCCAACCTTCTTCAAGCATGCTGCCTCCAAAACTGCTGCCCTTGTCACTGATTGGACCCTTTCTGGAATGGAGAGATTTATACGCCCCCCAAAAAAAATTCCTGCAAAAACCAGTCAGCCTTAGTTTACACCTTAATGCACTGCAAACCATTATTTTAATATCTACCACAAGGAGTGATATAGTTTGGTTCTCACTGTATTGGTTGAAAAGAAACAAATCCTGTGGATTCTGGAAGATCACCTACCAAATCCAGAACAGAGGTAAAGTAGCTGTGCCCACAATTGTAAATGGCCCCAAGGTCATATCTTCCTCAACAGACAAGGTGAACCTCTTCACCTTGATCTTTGCCTCTAACTTAATGTTGGATGACAAAGACCAACCCCTTCAACTTTCCACTTCTCACTGAGCATAATCTCAGTAATATTATCATTACAGCATGAGAAGTCTCAAGACTTATCGAAGGCCTTGACCCCAAGAAAACCACTGGCCCAGACAAAATTCCAGGGGTTTTCCTTAAGAATATCAACTCCAAATTATCCTCAATCCTAGCATAGTTATTCAACCACTCCTTGAAGGAGAAATCCTTCCTGAGCCTGTGGAAAGTGTCAAGCGTATGCCCTGTTTTCGAGAATGCAGACCAAAAATTTTCTCCCTCCCAGTACAGACCCATCAGTCTCCTAGCTACCATCAGTAAGCCTTTTGAGGCCATAATCAATAAGAAGGTTGTTGAACACCTAGAAAAAAAAATCTCTTCAGCAACAAGCAGTATGGGTTTCGATTGGCCCATTACATTACCAATGTCCTAACTACCATCGCTCATAGAATCAGTGGGATAACAAGCACACCTCAAGAACCATAGCATTAGATATCTCAAAGGCCTTTGACAAGGTGTGGCACAAAGGTTTACTACACAAGCTCTCCAGTTATGAAATCACTGGAAGAGTCTTCTCGATCATAAAATCCTTCCTAAAAAGTAGTTATTAATGGCCAGTCCTCCAGAGCCCTCGCAGTCAATGCAATCATCCTCCAGTGGTCACCCTGTTTTTGATCTACATAATTTGCTTAAGAATATACTCAAATCATTTGTAAAGATCTATGCCAATGATACAACTATATACAGGCGCACCTCTAAAACTCTTGATGGTCAGAGATTGGCGACTGATCTGATCTTGTACAAATTACCCAATGGGGTAAAAACTGGCTGATGATGAATTATTCTGTATCCTCCAACCTCTCTTCCACAAGTGAGATGTGGTAAGCCTCTCACTGCTCTACTGCTACTTTCATGGAAAGTGCTTGGCCAAACTACACTTCCTGATCCTGCCAATTCAGACCTTCATGTCAAGGACACACCATACCAGTTACTTAATAGCTAACCACCCATTTTCTCTCCATATTCCATTGGTGAGAAGTAAGTTCCTCTCAAGCAGCTTCTTCCCACGAACCATTGTCCTGTGGAACCAACTACCAACAGGATGTTTTTCCGATCACTACAATCTTAACCTGTTCAAGGTTAGGGTTAATCATTAGCTTACACTTCTATACACACAAATGACCTCAAGTGACCCCTGGGTCTTGTAAAGGGTGAACTTTACTGTAAAAAAACTGTTTATAAATTTATGAATAAAAAATTGTTTTCATATTTCTTTCTTTATAAATTGGTTAATTGTATGAGTTTTTAGAATGTTGTAAATGTAAAATTATTTTTGTAAATAAACAACCTAATAGTGTTTTTTGTAACTACTCAAGAACAAAACAAAATGTTTAAAATCAATTTCCATCATATTTTTAGATTTTATTCCAATTCTAATCTTTGCTTTTTAAAACAATAAACTGTACTGAAGAGTAAAGGTAGTTGAAAAAGCAGTGTTGTTGGAGACGTCCTTTTGACACTAGAGGCTTTTAATCTAAAATTCTATTGACTTTGATGTGGCAATGGAGATGTGGTTCTACAGAAGGATGCATGAGTGAAGTATGTGAGCAACAAGGAAATTTTAAGGAAAATACAAACAAAAAGACACTTTGAATCAGAAAAAGAGGGCTTGAAGAATTTAGCACTGACAGGGCATATTGAAGGCAAGGTGGTCACAGAGGAAAACATTGAGTAACTGACTTAACAAGCTTGTGTAAATGGATGATCATGATATGGATAAACAGTGAAAAAAGTAAACATTGCTCAGAGCTACGAAAGACAGTTGTGTAGAGACATGATTGCCCATGTCCTGAAGGGACACAGCACATAAAAGATGTTATCTTGCTAAATGCAGGTGGTTTTAGTCCCTTGGTCACAATATTAATAAGTATAAGAATGGATAGAATCTAACTGGCTAGTTTAGTTTTGGTTCATATTCTATTATTCTATATATGATGAATAACATGCTGATCTCACAAGCCATTGTGAGTGTGATCTGTTTTTGCCAAGTATTCTATAAGTGTATCTTGGCTTCATTCAACAAAAACAATACTCTCTCCAGAGTTAACAGATGATCATCAAAACACTCGGTTATGTCAAATATTAGTGCTTCCTAGCATTATTTGGATTAAATGTCATGACTGTATAAAATATATAAAGTTAATGAGTAACAGTTATTCAGTATCATTAAAAGAGACAACATTGGAGATGTTCATATTTGTTGCATAAATAATTTTCAATGAGATTGTTCAAACACTTTGGTTTTAAGAGTTTTGAAGTATTCACCTAAATATTTTAGTTAAATTAAAATTTGTGTCAATTCATCTTATGAATATTTTTTAATTACCTCACTTTGTCTTCTTTGTTGTATTTTATCAATTTTTTAGCCCCAAATGATTGATAAACCATAAAAAAGAACACACCAATAAAAAAAATCAATTCTTTACCTAATAGCCACATTAGCTGATTAGCTTTTATTGCAATGAACTTTTATTTTCTATTTTGGAATTAATTTGATATTAAGTAAAGTCTATTGATGACGTCTCATTCACTGATTCAACAAAGTTGCTGGAATTGATTTATCAACTATGAATACATTCAAGAGACTTTCCATTGTATTTAGGTTTATTGTTTTTAACCCCTAGTCCTTTGATCAAATTTTGTAGTAAAAATCTATTTCTTTTTAATTTTTCTTTCTTTTACAGGTTTGGTGTCCAATGACACCAGAGTTTTATAGGGAATATCTCAATACTCAGTCTCAAAAGAAATTAGTAAGTTCAAACTAAAAATTTCAGTTTCTTAAAAAATTTCCTCTAATCAAATATTTCTTTAAATTGTTGAAGCTTTAATATTTTTATGAGTGTTTATATGTCTTAATTATCACAGATTTTACAAGTACTATAGGCAGAAGAATTTTCTTTGTTTTTAGAATATTTAGGATCACAAATCTTGAACTTGTTTGTTAGACATGTTAACCTTCAATCTACCAATGATGTAAATCAATATTGTATTTGTCCTGTAATCCTTGATAATTCAGTTTTTATTTTATTTCAATCACTCTATTTACATTCTCACATGTATACATTTGTATTTATCTCTCTGATTTATGTCCAGAAACCTCTTCAGCAGTCTGGATGACAGATGCTTCTAACAGCTGGAAGTTTACTTAATCATCTTGTCTATTGCACACATTCTGCTTGAATGCCTCACTACAATACAAATGCTGTTTTTCTCACTTTTAAATTAGATTTGATGCCAGTCTTTGTCAGCAGAGACTTTAAATTTCATACTTGGCTTTGATTTATGTAAATGCCATACAGAAATTGGCAACATATCATTTTTTCCCTACTCCAACTCACTTTACAGACATAAGAACTGAAAAGTTGAAGGAATAGTTTGTTTTAATTGATTAGATGTTGATCAGTAAGTTTCTTGTTTTGTCCAGCCATTGGTGTATATTGTAAATCCCGAAAAGGAAAAGTTAATTTCATTGTCATTAATTTTTTTAACAGCTTATCTTCACAATGAACCCCAACAAATTTCAGGCATGTCAATTCTTGATCCATTTCCATGAAAGAAGAAATGACAAAATTATTGTCTTCTCAGATAATGTGTTTGCATTGAAGAATTATGCTATAAAGCTTAACAAGTAAGTGTAACGTTTTCATTTCCTCTCTTAGTTTCTCAAGTTTAAAACACTTGTTTAAATGCTGCCTTCGGTTGTTTCTATTTCATATCAAGTCATTTCCTATTTATAGAAATCATATTATAATTATTTGCAAATACTACTTATCACTTAGTTTTGTTATTAAATTATCATCACTGGGATGCCATTATGGCTGATGGAGAAGAGTGCAGTTAATAGATCTGGTATTATTTATTTATTTTTTTTTTTTAAAGACTTTTTTGGTTTATGTGATAACAACATCAATAATGATGATGCTAATGATGGTTGTAAACACTTCTGGTTCCACTAGAAAATGCTGGAATCCAGATGGATCCAGCAGGCAGTTGGGATAAACAACTTGTTGAGTTTACTGTGGACTGTAAATTGCTTTATTCTCCAAGTTAGATATTTTTAATGGTATTGTACCAATAAAAATTGCACTGTGATGTGCCATTTTTGTTGTATTATGGTAACAAGCATGCAGACATATAGAAATTAAATCATTTAATTCTGAGCTGAACACGTATAAATATTGTTTCTGGATTGTCAAAGTTAGGGTTGGGTTTGATTTAAACTCTAAAAGTTTCCAACATCTTCTTTCCCCTTTCATTCAACTGCTTATGCTTACTCTATGCATTAACTATGTCACAAGCATTAATAAATTGACTGCTAATACCTGTTTCTGGTCTTCTTGAAAAGACATGAATTCACTGCCAAGTTGCTTACAGTCTCAATTCCAATCAATGTTCTGATTGATTGGGAGTGAAATATTTACTTTTATGTAAATTCGTTCTCTGTTACATGACTTGGTTGTGCTGATAAGTCATAACATTTCCTATTTGTATCATATTCCAGAACAGATACGTGCTTTTACATTAGCAAAAAAAATAGCAGTTATGCAAAATAGTGTATCTTTTATTTCTCTGTTAATTTTTTCTTAGATTCTTCAGAAATACAATAAAATTGATGAAAATTTTTTTTTTAATTTTGTCGTCTAATTTGATTTTCTTTTTTCTGAAGCTACTCTCACAATTTCACATGGAAGCTTTCTACTTTTTGTAGGCCTTATCTATATGGTCCCACTTCTCAGGGAGAGAGATTGCAAATTCTTCAAAATTTCCAACACAACCCTAAAGTGAACACCATTTTTGTATCAAAGGTAAATCGTGTATTTGTTTATTTTCTATTAAATAGATATTTGTTATTTTGTTTCAATAAACTGATTGGCTAGGTTGAGTTTTAGATCTGTCTCATTTCAATGGTCATTCTACTGTTTTGTAGAATTTTATTTGCATATGTTTTAAATCGATATCAATTCTACCTTTGAAAATTCTATGGTTATTGCTACAGATAAGATTTTTATATTCATCTTATTAAAGCAATAATTTTGTTGAAGTTTTATATAGTCATATGCATTGGATAATTAAACAATTTTAGCCCAACAACAGACTTAATATAAAAGTAAAAACTAGAATTACAAATTGCATTTTTTTTCCACATGAGCACTATCTTCATGCAAGGTAAATTTTATTTTGTAATGTTCAATATATAATAAGTAATATTTTTACTTCTAATAAATTTTCAATTTAAATTATTCTTTACAAATTTAATATCTTTTGTGTTTTTCTAATTTGTAAAAGAAGACCTCAAGGCCTGAAGGCATCTTAAATAAATTCCTGATGACTGACATCTCTTTTTTTTTCTGATTTTTAATTCATTTCCATTGTGAAATTATTAGCAGCAATTGCAACCTAATCAGCAGCCAGGTTAAGTCTAAAGCTCTAAGTTTACCACAGCAAATTGTCCTATAGGAAAAAAAGACAAATGACAACAAGTCTTCAACTGCAGCAACAGTCAAAACATGACAGTCAGCAGTAGCAGACTAATTAGCAGTGAAGGTTAGGTTTAAGTGCCTAAGTTGACTCCAGCAAATTGTCCTACAAGACACTGGCTGAGTGAGTAAAAGTGTTGGTTTGTGAATTTGGTGAGTTCAATCCATGGGTCAGGCACTCAGTAGAAATGGGTAAGCAATAACTATATTTATAAATATCACCAGACATGAGGAGAGGGGCATGTGTCTATGAATGCCAAGCAAGCTCAATGTAGTAATATTATACTGAAAGTTGTGTTGGAAAAAAAAAAAAAAAATCTTCTTTATCTGAAGTAATTCTTTTTATTTGAATTTTACTTTTTACCCTCCAGGTGGCTGATACATCATTTGATCTTCCAGAAGCCAATGTTCTTATTCAGATCTCTGCACATGGTGGTTCCAGGCGACAAGAAGCCCAAAGGTTGGGACGAATTCTAAGAGCTAAAAAAGGTTGGTATTTTTTATGTATATAAGGATGCCAAGAATGCTGCAGATTATTAATTCAGTTTTTTCTTTTTATTCCTATATAAAACAGCAATTTGTAGGAATTGAAAAGAATATATGGATAATTAGATGGCATTCATTTGTATTATCTATTTTAGATTTTTTAAATTGGGTTTCAAAAAAAAAAGTTCAACTTAAAAAAAAATTGATGAATTGAAAGGCAAATTAGATAATTGGGTTGACTAAATAGATTCCATCAATGACATGAGGTGTACTTAGTTTTAATTAACTTCATTCACAAAGTGCTCCCTTTTTATTGTGACAGTGGTTATAATAGTATATATATATATATATATATATATATATATACACACACACACATTAGAGATGGGTGGTTTAACCAAAAAACTGACTTTTTTTGGTTTCATCTTCACACCATGAAACCGCATTGAAGTTTTTTTTACAAAACCAAAATCATTCAGTTTTATTAAGTTCTATCACTACTGAGAATATCCCAAAAAACTATTGAAAAGACTTTCTAATGTTAATAAAATTTATACCATTGTAAGACAAAAAGATTGAACAAAAATATGTTAAAAACATTTAATAGACTAGTTTTAGGAAATAAATGTGAAACCTATTTGTTTACAAAAGAAATGAAGAAAAAAAAAAGGAAATACGACAGATGACACTTGGAAATCATAGAATGATTCCAAACAGAAAACAAGAAAAATACAACATGATGTCTGAAATCTATTTGTTTCAGTTTTCAAAAGAAAACTTTTTATGGTAAAATTAATTTAACAACAAAATAGTGAGTAAAAATAAAAAAATAGTTGCCAGTTTCGTCTTACAGTTAAATTTTATGAAGTCTGATTATTTGTAAGGATCATAAAAATAAAATTGTTTTCTAGTAAGCCATTATGCCAATCATGAAATAAAGTTGTTGCAAACAAGAAAAATGAATGAAGATCTTTTTTTTTATGAATAAATTTGTTTTTTTATCAAGGGAATGTACCTAAATTAGATATTAAGAATAATTAAAATAGTTTTTAATTTTATTATTAAAATGTGTATATTTCCAGATAGGCAAGTCTCTAGTTACAAGTGTAAAAAAGTAAAATTGTTAGTTTTCTACAAATAAATTTATGTTCCTATTTAGTAAATACACCTAAAATTAGATCTTAAAAAAGTAAAATTCTTCTAAACAAGGAAAATTAATTCATTTTATTTTTTACAAATATCTTTATAGTTTTATCTGGCAAATACACTTAAGTAAGATTATATTAAAATGATTAAAATAGTTTTTAATTCAGTTTTAAAATGTGTACCTAAAAAAGAACAGGTGATACTTGCGGATTTGGAAATATACACATTCTAAAAATGAAAGCTTTTAATTATTTTTAATATTTAATTTTAGGTGTATTTGCAAGATAAAAACATAAATTTATTTAGGGAAAAATAAATAAATCATTGATTTTCCTTCTTTAGAAGAAATTTATTTGCAAAACCCCAATAACAGTTGACTGGTACACCAGAAAAGAATTGCTGTATTTTTAATTATTTTAAACATGAGGGGTTTCATTTTTTGGCTTTTTAAATGCCACATCATAAACTAATTTCTAGAGAGCTATACGATTTTCGCTCTCAAAAATGTGTTGTCCAAAGACACAAATATAAATAGTTTATGTGACAATTTCTTTCGTATTTTAACACTTTGTTGATAAATATGGTAGTTATTTATATTTGACAATTTATTTGAAAGTTTAATAAACTTTAATCTAAGTCATGAATTCTATGACTAAGTTCCCTTAAAGCCTAAAAACTGATTTTAGGTGAACAATCCCTACTTTATTACCCACTCCGATTCTCGGTTTTGGGTTTTCAATTCCAGTGGTCTTTAAAAAAAAAAAAAAAAAATATTGACCCATTATGCATCTTGTTAACAGACTTCCACAATGACAGACGTTTCAAAAAACAACACTTGAAAGTCAAAAAGTATATGGGGCATTTATTTTATTTGACAAAACAGTAGTTCATTGAAAGTTCTTTTACCACACATACAATCAGTTGCTCTTTTTTTACTTACTTTATAGTTTTTGAAGGAATTTGTTTCCACGGGTCAGAGAAGAAATGTACATCTTCCTGGTTGCAGTTTAAGATGTCTTGTAATGAGTGTATAATTTAAGAATATTGATAAAGATTCGTCTCTTTGATTTTGCGAAACAAAGTGACATGTAAAATTTAGTCTTAAAAAAAAAATCATATTTCACATTTTCAGCAGTTTAAAGCTAAATAACATTTTAATTCACTGTAAAACAATAAGACAATGAATAAAAGTACATACAAATTACATATTTAGAAAGATTATTTTCTTTCCAGCCATATGAATATTTTTAAGATTAGACCAGAAATACACAAGAAATTGCGAGTTGAACGGTTTAAGTTGCAAATTTATCAATCTCAAATGAAATCAGATATTAACTGGAAATGCTATCATTATACAAGAAAATGAATGGCTTCCTTAGAAAGCAAAAATACTAAATTAAAAACAAAAAAAACGAATCAAAAACCGCGGTATCAAGAAAACAAAAAAGGAAACTGATACCAAAACATAAATTATCAAAACGACCAACTCTAAAATTTATATATATAGTGTTAGTTTGAGAGATTGTTTTTGAAGCTCAAATTGCTGATTCCTCAGTGGTTTGCTGACAGGCATTCAAGGCAAGCAAGCTTTGTGGCAGAGTGCTCAGTATTGGAGATAGTGTTATGAATTAATATGAAAAAGCTTTTTCACTTAACTAAGCAGTGTTTTTTTCATGCTGACATCGGAGTTTTGGGGTCACAGAATAGTCCAACTCCACTTTGAAGAGTAGTCGCATTTCTGTGACCACGAAACTCCAAAGTCAACATGACAAAAATACTGCTCAGTTAAATAAAAACCTTTTTCATATTAATTATATAATAATCTCCAAATGAGTAAATGTAGATATATGAGCAAGTGATTGTATACAGATACATATAAATACTCTATAGTATAAAGAAAAAACAGTGCTTAATGTTAAATAACAGAGCTATTTAATATAGAAATATATTAAGAAATATACATAATACCTTAAATTCATTGCACAACTCTGAGTTTCATGCTGAAGCAATTGTCAAGTGCTAGAATTTTTTTAACACTTGACGATTGCTTTGGCATGTAACTTGGAGTTGTGCGATTAATGTAAGGTATTATATATATATATATGTGTGTGTGTGTGTGTGTATATATATATATATATATATATATATATATATATATATATATATGGGCACATGGCTGAGTGGTTAGAATGTTCACTTTCTGACCATAAGACCTGGGTTCAAATCTCACCACGGCTGATTTGTCAGGAAGGAGACTTCCTGATGTTATCAGTCTGGAGGGAGCAATTCCAGCACCTTTGGAAAGTGCCTGAAAACCATACCATGGGTTGATCCAAGCCTTGTGAGTGAAATTTGTTTAAGCAGAACAGTTAGGAGTCGTTGATAGCTGTTCTAGCACAAAGTCACAAGTCATTGTGACCAAGGGTTTGAGTGTGTTGGCCTTGTTCACATTTTTGATCATGCTAGATAACACACTCTCTCCCAAAAACTGTAACTACAGTCTGCTCAGCATAGTTGCAGTATGAACCACAGTTGGGCTTTGTGGGTGTTGAACAAACACAAATGTGTCTGAGCGAGCGTCTGCAACAGGGATTGGCTAGTCACCCTAGTTGCCTGGTATCCTTAAATACGAGTGGCCAGCTATTATATATATATATATATATATATATATATATATATATATATATATATATTAAGCATATGGTAGTGAGAGAAAGGAATAATGAGGATTAGTGTGAAACATAGTTAATTGTGGTACATAGTACAGGAATATGGTCAGGTGTATGCGTGAATTTGGTGATTAAATCATTTCTTAAGCTGTCATGGCTATGGTCACAAGATATGGTTAGTGCACATTTGCTGAAGTGATGTCATAGGTGTAGGTCGTCTTGTTGGTAGATCTCTAGTGTATGAAGGTCAACTGTAAAGGGAGTACCTTGTAAGTGAGTCAAGCTAGAGCTGTTGTATGGTACGGATGTCGCTTGTAAGTGAGTTGATGGCAGGTTTAGGGAGGCCAGTTCTGTGGAACACAGATAGCTGTGTCAGCTGCAATGAGAATGCCTTGTAGTTAGTCAAGGTAGAGCTGTTCTGTGAAACAGTGTTGACTTTGATGGGAGTGCCTTGTAAATGAGTTGAGGTAGAGCCATTCTGTGGAACTGATGTTGCTAGGGTCAACCATGAAGGGAATGCCTTGTAAGTGAGTCAAGGTATATCGGGGTAGGCTGAGATGACAGCAAGTGTTGGTATCGATAGAAGCCTGTAGCTGGGAGGAATCGAGGTAGATGTTGAATCGAAAACTGGATAGCCCAGGTTGTAGGTCAAGCCAGGATGTGGTGATGGTCATTGAAATGTGTGGTCATGTTGAGTAGTGACAGTGAAGGTGGCAACTGTGGTGGTAGTAGTACTTTGTGTGGTGGCGGGTTCGCCACTTTGTTGTCATGGTTATGAGGTCATGGTGGTGGTAGCAGCAGCAACGTTCATCCTCAACTCTGGCGGTGGGAATGTTTGCAATTGGTCACTGCCAGAGTTCACTTTGTATACTGGGTGTGATGTGCGGAGCCCAATGCACAGAAAACAACTTTTGTTATTTCGTCTTGTGGCGTTCACATCCTGCCAGCATGTAGAATGAATCAGAATGAGATCTAAATTTGCAATGGAGTATAACATATATATATATTTAATCATAAACCTAACCTCGTACTATTTATACCCTAATAATACTTAAGATACCACCAAATCAGATAAGAAAATGAAATAATGGTCAAATGAGGACATACATAAATATTTACTTTATTATTTAAGCATTAAAATTATTTATGTAAAAAAAAAAAATCACTAAAATTTTCCTAACTCCAGAAAAGACTAGAATGCTCAAAAGTTAACAACGACAACATGTCTAGAAAACTGGAAGTTAAATGGCAACAATTGAAAGAAAAGAGGAGAAAGAGAAGTTAAGGAGTGAGTGTAAAGTAAAAAAAAAAAAAAAAAAAAACAATGAAAAGGACAAATAATCATGACATTCTATATGTACACACATACACTATGAAAAAACTTGCACCAATGAAAAGTGCATATAGAAAAGAAAAATTCAAAAGTATATGCAGTCAATTGCTGATATCCCCTGACGAGTGGACGGAGTAATTCTGGGAGGGTCCAACTACAAAACTCTGGAACCAAGATGCTGGAGGTAACACCAATCAGTTAAGTGACAAACCTTTTACTTGTATGAATTATATATAATTGGCTATGTTGGATTTGACCAGAGATCTACTTTTTGCCAATTGAAATAGTTCACAATGGGACAATGTTTGAATAACTGTAACTGAGAAAGAAACATGGTGGAGAGGATTGATTTGACCTTTTAACATTTAATCCCATTTCCTTCCATTTTCAAAAAAAATTAATTTCATTAAATTTTGTGAACAGATCTGACAGGTAAGCAATGTCATGCTTGTTGTCTCTTAGTTCATCACAAAAAACAATTGGAATTATGGAAAAATTCAAAAACTGTTAAAACGAGAATAAAATTGTCCAAGGTCCTTTGCTTTTGATAACCATTTAACTTCAGAGCTGTTGGAAAAGTGGGAAATTGAGAGCATGTGCCTTGATTTTATTTACTATTGTGATAACAATGTCCACTGATTAGTGAAATTGACCATTTAGAATTTTTGCAACCAGATGTTGCCTGTGGATTACACAATGCACTGTAAATACACCAGGTATGGTTTTCTTTCCTCCACGAAACTGATAAAGCCACGACAGCACATCATTGATGATGGCCCATCTGTTGCACAAACAAGAACATTGTTGTCTTTCTCTGAAAAACTTGACAACACAAAATACTAACTATATTTGTGTCTGTTTCAATTTGTCTTTCAAATGAAAGCTCTTGAATCAAACTTTCATCTTTAAACAAGCACAAAACAAAAATTCATTTTCTGGCAGAGTAGACTTATACAATTGTAAACTAAAGTCTATTATCCCAAACATGTACAATGAGTTCAATGTTTTTAATTTATTTTGTTCATTTTTCTTTCAACAGTTAAGACTGAGAAGAAAAAACTTCAATAATCTGTTCAGGTGAATTGTATAAAACTATGTGCAAAACATCTCATACCGCTGTCAAATTTTTGACAATAAAATTATTCTTCTATTGCTTATAAAACCAAATATATTTGACTTTAGAAATTTTGTTTACATTAAAACAGGAAATATTAAATCTGTATGCAAAATTTGAAGGGAATTTTGAGAAAAAAATAATTGATTTGGAAAATCTTTCAAACAATAAAAGATCAGATTTTGATTAAATTTTCAGAAGATATTCAGTAAATTAATTTTCTTTTATTTTGGAAAAGCTTTGGAGAACTAATTTTTTAATTTTAGCATCCCCCATTTAATTTTATGAATTTCTAAAAACATTTTTTAGCTAAAAAAAAACAAATTTCTTGTACAGATAAATCTTTGGGGAATTTAAGATCTTTTTGGAAACCAACAATATTATTGCAGGAAATCTGCCTTTATATCGTAAAAGGAAAAAAAAAAGGAGAGATTTTTTAATTTAGAAAGATTTTAATTGTTTTTAATAAAGTTTTTAGTAGAAAAATTAGTCTTTGGAAAAATTTTATTTTCTCATTTCAGTTCAAGTTCTTTTTTTTTATTACGATGTTACATGGAATCCAATAAAATATTGTTATTAACTAATTTTGTCATATTTGTACATTCCATATACTCTTTTCTGTCATCAGCATCAATGATAGGATGACTGCTATTTAAAATATAGGAGGAGAAAGCTAGAAGATGGTGGTCACATTGGCATGATCATTGAGTAATACTGAAGTGCGCCATTTTTCTCCACAATTATAACAATGATTTAAAATCAAATATTTTCTTACAAAAAAAAAAATGTGTGACATGCAGGTAATTCAGCTAGTTTTTAATATATTTTAAACAAAACAAAAATTATTTGTTTCAGATCCAATCAATTAAACTTTAAATTAAGTAATGTTCTTCAAATAACATTTAAGCAAAACCTATTATAATTTTGAAAGATTTAGAAAAGCAAAAAATGCCTAATTTTTGGGTTGACAATTTTGTGAATATGTGACGGGTACACACCTGGCCCAGGGTCGAATCCTTTGGTTACGGCGCCAACTGTGACGTCGCTCCTCCTGGTCGCTCCTCCTGGTTCCAAGCGTGCCGCTCCAACCTCTTGGTTAGATGATCACCAGCCTCGCCTTTCCCAACCCGCTTCCAATACCTGGTTGCTAAAGCAACTGTACTGATCTCCGGTCTGTCTACCCACGCTGTGTTTAGATCTTAGACAGACGGGACCAGCAGGGATTGGGCCGTATGCAAGCTGAGTCCGACGGGGGTGGCAAAACACAAGTAAAAGAAAAAAAAGGGTGACAACCTTTTATATCTAATGTCCGTTACATAAAGAAAAATTGTTCTCATTCCCGACCCGCTCTGTGGACTATGACACCAAGTTTCTATCATACAACTTAACGATTTCGAATTGTCTACTCTCTAGAATTGTGTATGTCGGAGTGTGGTTTAGTTCGACACTGGGGCTAATTTCTATCAATCATTCGCAGTTGATTCTTCCCTTCGACTTGAGTTGTATTTCTTCACTTCGATCTGGTTGGGTCGAACTCCGTTCTCGGCTGGGCTTGATTTTAACTTCTTCTTCTTCTTCCGTCCAGTAACTCTTTGGCCTTGTCTTCGACTTGGCTGCAACTTCTCCGCGGCTTTCGAGTAATCTTCTTCTTCGTCGACTCAGATAGAACTTCTCTTGTCTTTGACTTGGGCCGGAAGGATTTCTTGTTTTCGACTTGGGCTGGAAGGATTTCTTGTTTTCGACTTGGGCTGGAAGGATTTCTTGTTTTCGACTTGGGCTGGAAGGATTTCTTGTTTTCGACTTGGGCTGGAAGGACCCCCCCCGCCGCAACCCCCCCGCCGTCCGAGGTGATCTCTTCTCGCTGCCGTCCGGGGCTGAACTCAACTTTTTGTCGATTGGGGTCCTGCTTTTATTGACGCCGCAGCAAACCGGGGTGGGTCTGTCGGCGTCAGGGCTCTCTCGATAATCCCAAAAGTCGCATTAGTTCTGATTTCCCATTATCGCTATTATTTTCACCCCTACTTCCTCACAGTGCCTCTGGGGGGAGGACGCATGCCCATCTCTCCCGGTCTCTCGTATGTCAGGTGACCGTTTTCGACCAATGGTTCTTGATCGAGCATTCTCCCTCCTCTTTCCGCATATCACGTGACCGCTTTCGGCCAATGAGACTGGTGGGACGCCTCCCGTCTCCAATCGGGCGTGGCTTACATCGTTCTTGTTCTAAAAAAAAACAAAATCTAATTTGGCCTTTTTCACACGTACGAAAAATGATAATCTTGGCTTTTTCTCACCTGGGTTCTGTCAAAACAGCCTGCCGCTAATTAGATGTGACTTCAGGAAAGAATATTGGCGCTATCTGTGAGCCGAGACAATCGTTTTCTTTCCTTCTTTGTTTTTGGTCAGACCTGATAGTCAAAAATCTTAATTATCTGATTTGAAAATGTCTCCACTTCATCATCGTGGGGTTCCAATTTTTAACAGGTCAGAATCTGTATACAGTTCCACCGGTCACCACCTCAACACAAAAAACACCTTTCCTCCGATTAAAATTTCGTTTTCATTGTTCAAAAAAATCTTTATTGTTTCAGCCAACCTTAACAAAACTTCCATCCTACGCGGACACGGAATTAGTTCAAGTGCTTGACCTGATAATTTTGACACTTGTTAGGTGCTGGTCGTACGTGTGTGTTTTCGCTTACGACCTGGTCTCGTATTATGTTTCTGTCTTTCCTCTTCCCTTTGTTTTATTTCATTATCTCCAAACTCTATTTCTTCAACCAAATATAACAATTTCTATTTCCCTGGATTTCGGTCAGGTAATTTGACCTGATATATTTTGACACCTGTCTTGTCTTAGTTTTACTTATGACCGGGTTTTGTATCATCTATTCCTCTTTCTCTTTCTTTTTATTATTTTTTTTTTTCTTCTTCTCTTTGGATCGCCTAAATACAGTTAGAGAATTATTCTCAAAACTCAATTATTCTTCGTTTCTAAATAACTAACAACTGGTTAATAAACCGAATAAAAATTAAATCATATTTCTATGAATATCTCTTTTTAGTCTTTCTAAAAATGCAGGGTGCCACAATCCTCCCCTAACCGATTTGTCATTTACCCGTAAATGACACCTAAACCCAATTACATCATTTAACATGCACCATACATTTGTCTCATGCAATTCTATTCTACTTTCTTACATGCAAGGGTAATGTTCTTTTCACCTTCTTTTGTTCTACATGCAATGTAATGTTCTTCTTGGTCAATGTTTTCCTCTCCGCTGTGGGAGGTTTTTCCGCCGCACGTGGTGGTCTCACGCCAGCCTCCTCCGTTGGTCTTTCAGCAATTTCTTCGCCCGTCCTGTCTGAGCGAGGAACACTGCTCGGCATCTCCCTCTCGAGTTGCTGCACGCTCACTAGATTGTCGTTCGCTAATCTCCTCTTACTCTTAACCTTCCATATTAATACACCCCCGATGGCTATAACTAGGAATGTACCCATTACTATTGACCAACTTATCGCGATCTGCTCATCGTCTTCCCAAGCCACACCTTCGTTTCCCAACGCACTTAACTTGTCTCTCAATTGATCCATATCGATCTTTTCTATTGGCTTCATTAATACTGGCATCTTATTTAAGGTAACATTAGAGAATCTCTTCACTATCGGCTTCCATAATTCTGTACAATTGACTAAGCCTCTACCAATCATCTCTATGATTGAATCTTTCTCTTCATATCTTTCTTCTTCCTGGTAATAGGGGGGTAAGGAAATGGATATTCCAACCGCCGAACATCCCATGGGTAGCGTTACCAGGGATAACGGTGGTCTTATTCTTAATGTCCTTGTGGACTCTCCCCCACATACCCTAGACAAGCTGATATGTCTTTGTGTGGCTACTGCCCACACCTCGTCTGAAACACTGATAGCTTGTGGTAATGCCGTGTTTGTTAATACCTCCACTTGGCAGATTCTTTTGATTCCTTCCCTTTTCCCATCAAACAATTCTAGTATGCACATTCTGCGATTACCAGTTTTATAGATAGGGCTTAACGAGGTACAAGTCCCTAGAGCATCATCTCTACACCTTCCAGCTTCTTCAGCTGATAGCAACATGAATTTCGTTCTCCCCGAATTTAAAGCTATGTAGTCTGCTTCCACCTTGTACCTTGCTATCATTCCTAAACCTTGATCTCTTCTGGGGTAGGGGATGGGTAAGTTTATAACCTGGTATATCTCGAATACACTCTCGCTATCTAACAACGGAACAGATATCACAACCAATAGTCGCCTATTTTCTAACAAGGTCACACATCCTAGTGCATTATAATATTTCCACAATTCTTTGGTGGGGTCCACCGGCAGCCTTAAATGGTGGGGTAACTCGGCCTGTATTCCGAGTAGCGCTTCCCTTAGGTGACCCGGGTTTACTATGCTTGGGGAGAGGTGTCCTAATGACAGCATGTCTAATTGCGCCCTCACGTGTTCCAGCAAGGTCGTCAACGACTGACTCGTTTGTCGTACCTTATTCGTAATTGTCATCAGCTGGAAATATTTTTGCATGAATCCGCTCATTTCCTGTAATTCAATCATTACAGTTTCTGTATTATTAATTACCTCTTGTCTCAACCTCGCCAGGTTGTCTATTAACCAATTGATTCTGGCTCTATTTTTGGACACCTCTAACCTTGTCACATTTAATATTGTCACACTCTCCCTTGCCACCTGGGCAGGCGTCCTCTGGTTTACCTCCACTTCTCCCAGTTTCCTTCTTATGAATTTAACGTCATCTTCAGTCACTGTTCCAAACAGGACACTCAATGCCTTTCCCACAATCGGGACTACGGATCTCCTTTCCCGCGTCTGCAGTAACTCTATTCCCTGCAGGTAGTTTTGCATGTCTTTCCATTTAGCCTCTATCATAGTGGCTTCTGATTCTAGGGAGTGCAATAAACTGAGATACCCTTTTTGCTTGGGATAATCTTGTCCTACTTTCAACCGGGCTGCATCCAGTTGCGTTAGCTCGTTTCCTAACTTATTTAGTAGCGACTCATACGGGTTCAAATCTATCACGAATGTGACCAACCACTTAGACCTGGTTATTATTACTTCGCTCGTTTTTTTAAAAATGGTGTTTCGGCTGCGCTTCCCAGCTTCCGCCATCGTCACCATCAGCGTGGCTACCACCATCATCGTCATAACCAACCCTTTCATCTTGATCATTCCTGAAAGGTAACGAAATTCTTTTGTTGTTATTCTTCACAACTACTTCGTGTCGCTCAACTCATCACTCAATTATTTTATAACTTCTTACTAAGTTCAGCTCTTCCCTCCTCTAACTAACCTCTAGCGGACAGAATGGTCTGGTCAGGTGTGCGTGGCGCCCACTCTAAAGGTTGTACTTCATGACACCACTGGTGATCAATCAACAATGCCAATGATCTTCTCCCGTCCCTTGTGAGGTGCAGCCCGCGACTCCACCCCCTCCACTCACATCTACCATAGTCAGCCAATAGGATTTTGGATGAGCCAGTGTCGTTATCTGTCGACACTAAATGCTTGTATTCTGCACAGCCCTTTTGTTCTACTGAGATTTGGGGTTCTTCTCCCTCCCTGATCTCATCTTCTGAGGTGATTCCTGTTCAACCTCTAACCTTCTTTCTGTGTCTAACTTCCGTCCAGGAGGTTTTTTTTTTTTTTTTTTTTTCCTCTACATCTCCTGATTCTTCTTTCTGTTTAGAGTCTTCGCCTTGAATGTCCTCAATACCTTTCGACTCTGTCTAAATTTCTCCTGCTCCTTATCCTTTCCTTGAGCTGGGAAAGGGGTATTCGATCCTCCTCCTCCTCCCACTCGCTGGATCCTTCGTCCTGTTCAGGGTGCCTCTTTTTAGAGCCTTCGACTGCTTGATTGGACCTCCTCGTCTTTTTCTTCCTTTTCTTCGAACATGGGGGTGTGATGGCGATCTCACGGGGTCTTCTCTGTACCGATTCAGTCGACGACTGAACATCGCCAATCCCCGCTGAGGGTTCCAACTCTGTCACTCGGACTGCTTCGTTTATCTGGCTGTAGAAGTCAAGTGACTTACCTGCCAACATGGCTGCCTCCTTCTATTTCCTTGTAAAAGCTGATTTTACCTTATTTTATAGGAGAGCGCCTAATACACCAGTTGGGTTGGTCCATTCTAGCAGACCTGTGACTTGTGTGGCATCCAAGGTCATTTTTCAAAAGTTTGCCGATCAAGAAATCGCTCTAGTGAAGTGAGAGGCTTCCAAGACGATGAAGCTAACATGGACAGTTTGATTGCACATGTAGAGTTTGACCAGGAGACAGGCTCATATGTGTCCTCTAACAAAAATAGTGTTGTTCAGATAGAAGCAACACTGGTCCCATTTTCTCCAAAGCCAGACCCCAGAAATCCTGAAGATATTCCAGGTAATCAAAGCACTCGTTTGAAAATCTTCCCAGATAGTGGGGCCACCATTTGCCTTGGAGGACCCAAGCACCTACATAGCATGGGTCTCAAGGAAAGTAACTTGATCCCATCAAAGAAAGTTATTCGTGCTGTGGGTGGCTCAACCCTTATAAGCCAGGGATGGTTGCCTATTCAATTTAGTGTTGGAGAAATGTCGACAAAGCAAGCATTGTACATCTGCAATAACATCGATAAGATATATTTTAGCAAGGCCGCCTGTATTGATGTTGGCATACTGTCTCCTCACTTCCCCACGCCTATGACTATGACAACCCACAGCAAATTAGATTGGACAACCAACGATCACACAGCAGCTGTCGAGCAAAAGCAACTCAGAAGATTTCAGCTACCAGATCGCCCTGAAGAAACACCCTTTCCAGCAAACGAAGGAAATGTGGAGAACCTAAAAAAATGGTTACTGAAACAATTTGCTGATTCAGCATTTAATACTGATGGGCAATTCCCAGCCATGTCTGGTAAACCAGCACATATCCACCTGAAAGAGGGGGCAATCCCTAAGGCAAGACACAGACCAATACCAGTGCCATACCATTTAAAAGAACCAGTGAGGCAAGCCCTTATGCAAGATATAGAAAGAGGCATATTAGAACAAGTGCCCATTGGTACTCCAACAGATTGGTGTAGCACAATGGTCATTACAACAAAAAAGGATGGTCGACCGAGGCGTACCATCGATTATCAATATTTAAATTCGCAATGCAAGCGAGAAACCCACCACACTGCCTCACCTTTCCAGCTGGCAATGCAAGTGCCACCCAATACCAAGAAAACAGTACTGGATGCTGTCGATGGCTACCACTCTATTATATTAGATGAGGAGTCCCAACCGCTCACAACTTTTATCACAGAGTGGGGAAGGTTTATGTACCTTAGGATGCCTCAAGGCTACTTAGCATCTGGTGATGCATACACCCGTAGATATGATGAAGTCATAAAAGATATTCCCAGGAAAATCAAATTGGTTGATGATACTTTGCTCTACGACACCGGCATCAAAGAGGCATTCTATCATACCTTTGATTTTCTAATGAGATGTGCACAAAATGGGATTGTACTCAGCAAAGACAAATTCCAGTTTTGTAAGGACACTGTTCAGTTTGGTGGCCTTCAAATAACTTCATCGGGAGTATCTCCCTCTGAATCTATGCTTAATGCTATTTTAAATTTCCCTGTTCCGAAAACCATCACCGATGCAAGGTCTTGGTTTGGACTGGTAAACCAACTTGCCTGGGCATATTCATTAAGTCCCATTATGCTACCTTTTCGGGACCTTGTCAAAAAAAACTCAAAATTCACCTGGAACCAGACCCTTGAGAAAGCATTTCAGGAATCAAAGCGGGTCATTGTTGAACTAGTAAAGCGGGGCGTCTCAACATTTGACATCAACAGAATTACCTGCTTAGCTCCTGACTGGAGTAAAGACGGCATGGGATTTTTACTTCTTCAGAAACACTGCACATGTGCAATCGAACGAGCCCCTGTCTGTTGCCCTGAAGGCTGGCATCTTGTGTTTGCTGGAAGCAGATTCTGTACTGACGCTGAGCAAAGATATGCACCCATAGAAGGTGAAGCAGCAGCTATCAGCTGGGCACTTGAAAAGTGCCGCATGTTCATACTAGGTTGCCCAAACGTTATAGTCGTGACCGACCATGAACCACTCAAAGGACTTTTTGGTGATCGAGATCTCAGCAAAATTCACAACCCTCGCCTATTCCGACTCAAAGAGAAAAGCTTGAGATATCGTTTCACCATGCAACACTGCCCTGGAAAATGGCACAGAGCCTCTGATGCTATTTCCCGCAATCCAGTCACTACAGTACAAAGCCTACTTGATACATTCTCTATAGAACCCTCCCTTATAGAAATTGATGAATCAGATGAGACTTGTGCAACAATGAGATTGACAGCCCTCACATCAATATCTCAATTAGATGATAATCCTGCCATAACTTCCCCTGACCACATTCGTTTTGCTGGTCAAGAAGACACACAATACACCCTATTACGGAAAACCATAGACAATGGTTTTCCAAACAGTCGTCAAGCAACACCACCTACAATCCGGGAATACTGGGAAGTTCGTAACCGCCTAAGCAATGAAAATGGTCTAATACTACTTGACAGGAGAGTAGTGATACCAACCTCCCAGCGCAAGAACATATTAAAATGCCTACATTCAGCTCATCAAGGAGTAGTTGGCATGAAAGCGCGTGCCAATGACTCAGTTTACTGGCCTGGAATGAATGCCTCAATTCGCAATTACAGGTATAATTGCATTACATGTTCAAGGAATGCCCCAAGTCTACCACATGAACCAATCCAAATGACACCTACACCTGAATGGCCATTTCAACAGATTGTAATGGATTTGTTCTATGTTAAATCCTTCACATATCTTGCTTGTGCAGACAGGCTCACTGGATGGCTCATTCTGTACCGCATCAAGGCAGGGCAAGCGGTTGCTTCCAGGTTGATTTCCATCTGCAGAGAAATATTCCAAACATATGGTGCACCTGAGGAACTTAGTACAGATGGTGGACCGCCATTCTCAGCTTACTCATTCCAACAATTCCTAAAAACCTGGGCTGTTAAGCAAAGAATTTCATCAGTGGCCTATCCCCAGTCTAACGGACGTGCAGAATTGGCAGTCAAGACTGCAAAAAGACTCATAAAAGACTGCACAGGACACCAGGGTTCCTTGGACAATAACATGGCAGCACAAGCAATCTTGCAATATAGAAACACCCCTATCCAAGGCATTGGCTTATCACCAGCGCAACTCCTGCTTCATAGACGTCTTCGAGATTTTATCCCATTGCACCCACAGTTATATAAACCACACCCTGAATGGATAGCCGCAGCGAAAAAACGAGAACAGAGATTATCCAAACGCAATGCAGACCTCATCGAGAAGTACAACCGTACTGCACATGCACTATCCCCACTTTATAAAGGTGACACAGTCTCCATTCAAAACCCAAATAGCCGTCGATGGGACATAGCTGGGCGAATAGTAGAAACACTTCCCAACCGTCAATATAGAATTAGAGTTGCAGGATCAGGCAGAATAACCCTGCGGAACCGTAGGTTTCTAAGGAAACTTGAAGCACCCATAATCAAGACCCCCATACCAAGCGCCATGCCTGTGTCACCTGAGCCGACAATTACGGATACATGCAGACCACATCAATCTGCCAAAGACTTGGAAAATGGTGACATTACATTACAAAATAAACCAGCGTCCCAGGGCCCTACTCAATCACAGCCATCAAGAACGAGGATTCCCAGGGCGCTATCCCGACTACTCTCGTACAATCAGCCAGGCAATAGGGAATTAATTCCTCCCCAACGGCCAATATGCTTCCGCAATGGGGAGAGGAGGGAGATGTAGAAGTCAAGTGACTTACCTGCCAACATGGCTGCCTCCTTCTATTTCCTTGTAAAAGCTGATTTTACCTTATTTTATAGGAGAGCGCCTAATACACCAGTTGGGTTGGTCCATTTTGCTAGAATGGACCTTCCCAATACATTTGCATGAGGGGTCTTTGTTCAGCTATATATTTCTCCATAAATGACTCAAGTCAGTTTTGGCTTTGGCTACATTTGCCTACTTGTGTGCTAAACCTCTGGCAAACTAGCTAATATTCAACACTGGCCAAGTCGACCTATCTCCGCATCCTCCTCGGAGTCTTCTTCCGTTTCCATTTCTTCCGGTTCAACCAGAGTTACTTTCCTTTTCCTTGTCTTCTTAGGCCTCGGCTCGCTCATTTCCAGGTTAGCTATTTCAGCCTTCTTCAGATCATTGGCATGAACCCTCCTCGCTCGTCCTGCCACTTGATCCCATATTACATATGATACTGGGCCCGTCTGCTCTACTATCCGGTAGTACGGTTCCCATCTTTGGTCCAGCTTTCCCTCTCTCTGGTGGATTTTATAGTAGACAGGGTCTCCAACCTTCAATTCTACTACCTTTCTTTCAGCATTCACCTTCTCATTTCTTTTCTTCTGGGCCCTCTTTATTCTTCTTCTGGCCTGTACAAATATCTTATGTTGCTGTTCCAGCAATAGTTGATGATGATCTTCTCCCATATACCTTCTTCGGGGCTTCAGTAGGTTATCCACAGGCAGGACCACGTCTCTGCCAAACAACAAAAAGTAAGGAGAAAATCTGGAGGTTTCGTTTATCGTAAACCTCACGGTCGCCAGAGCCTGCGTCAAATACAAGTCCCAATTTCCAGTGTTTTCTCTGACCAGCTTGGCCAATACATCTCCCAAGGTTTTATGAAAACTTTCCACTTTAGCATTTCCCTGGGGGTGATATGGGGATGTTTTTATGTGCTCTACATTCAAACCTGTCAAAACCTCTCTCATGATGCTGTTCACATTCTCCGTGCCATTGTCTGTTACCAATTGCACAGGGGCACCATACCTAGGGAAGATTTCACTTATTATCAACCCGGCCACAGTTCTGGCCTTCTTGTCTGGTACTGCAAATGCTTCAGGCCAATTTGTTAGCCAATCGACAAAACTCACTATATAGTTGTTTCCTTGTGCAGTTTCTCCATATGGTCCTGATACATCCATACTCACCTTCTCGAAGGGAAAGTTTGGTACGTCTGTTTCCTCCAAGGGTGCCATTTCCTGCCTTCTGCTCTGCGACTGGCACACTACACAACTCCGAACATAGTGACCTCTCCGTACAGTTTGGGCCAATAGTACTTTCTTCCTATGAGATCACATGTCCTATCAATTCCCATGTGACCCAACCTCTCGTGGCACTGCTCCAATATCTCTGGTCTTAAACTTTTGGGCACATACAACTTGGGCTTGACTTCTTCATCCCTGCCTGAGAGATAATACAGCCTTTCCTCTATTATGGCATACTTGGTGGTCTCTCCTGCCTTCACCTTCTCTCTCAGAGCAGCTATTTCACTGTCTGCTTGCTCCTTCTCAATTCCTTCTGTCCAGTAGGGATCGGTTATTATCTGGGCATCCCCTTCTTCGTCCGATTCTAACATAGGGCGATCTTTTAGCTTATTAGAGTTAATTACTCCTATTCTATAGGCTTTATCATCTACTCCCTGTTCTACCTTTACAGATCTTTCTTCCAGTTGTTTCGGTATTCTTGAGAGTAAATCTGCGCACGTGTTTTCCTTTCCTGCCAAATACTCTATCTTACAGTGGTAGCCACTTAACTTAAGTGCCCACTGTTGAATTTTCTTATTATTTGTCCACTCTGCCTGCAATAGGTACTGCAAAGGTTTGTGGTCTGTTTTTATAGTAAAGACCGCACCATTTAAATAGTAGTCCAGTTTTTGGAGAGCATATATGATGGCATATGCTTCTCTTTCTATTACTGGCCACCTCTGTTGTGTCTCTGAGAGCTTATGGGAGAGGAAGTATATCGGTACTTCCTCTGGTATGCCAGGCACTGGTCCTTCCTTATCAGGACACGGCTGGGTAAGTACTGCCCCTACACACTGCTCACTGGCATCCGTGTATAATATCATGGGCTTGCTGAGGTCTGGGTACGTCAGCAGTGGGACGGTTGTCAACTGTCCCTTTAGCGAATCAAATGCTCGTTGACAGTCCTCTGTCCACTTGAACCTAGCGTATTTCTTCGTCAGGGCTACTAGTGGTATGGCAATTCTTGAAAATGCCGGGACGAAGCGTCGGTAGTAGCCTATAGCTCCTATAAAACCTCTTACCTGTCTCACTGTCTTAGGCTCTGGCATTTCCCTTATGACCTTTACCTTATCCATGTCGGGTTTAATACCGTCTCCGTTTATGACGAAGCCTAAATACCTAGTTTCTTCCTTCAGAAACTGACACTTTGACAATTTTAATTTTAATCCGTGTTTCCTCAATCTTCCCAACACCTGTCCTAAATGAAAAAAGTGTTGTTCCACTGTCTCCGAAAATATCAAGATATCGTCCAAATACGCCATGGCAAAGCTCTCGTATCCTCCTAACACTATTGACATTAGCTGTTGGAAGACTCCCGGGGCATTAGCTAGACCGAATGGCATCACCCTGAACTGAAACAGTCCCAGGTGACACGCAAATGCGGCCTTCTCCTTGTCAGCCTCATCCAGGGCTACTTGCCAATACCCGGACCTCAAGTCCAACGTAGAGAAGTACTTTGCCTTCCCTAATAATGCCAAAATGTCGTCTATCAATGGCAATGGCACCGCCAACGGCTTCGATATAGAATTTAGCTTCCTAAAATCTACACAGAAACGATGCCCGCCATCTTTCTTACCTACTATTACTATTGGGAAGCTCCAAGGGGAGATCGATCTTTCGATCATCCCAGCTTCCAACATTTCCTCTACTGCCTCTTCTACAAGTGGTCTTTTATGTATAGGTGTCCGGTAGGGTTTCAATTTCACAGGGGGGTGGTCTCCGGTGTCGATTTTCATTTCGACTGTGTGGGTCTGACCTAGCTCCTTGTCTGACTGGGCCACCACATCTCGATTGTTCCTTAACAGACCCCCCACTCTGGTTTTAAATTGATCCGGTGCTAATATATCCTCATCTAAGATTCCCTCTGTTTGCTCTACTAGCTTCCTTCGTTCCTCCTCGAATCTCACCCGACTCAGAGTTCGTAGGGGAAAGGCTCTCCCTATCTTCTCCCCTCTCCTAACCTTTATAGTCTTTTGGGCCTGGTTCACCATCATTATGGGCACCAACTCGGCTGCCTCCACTACCGTTTCGCACAGGGTTACCTCGTTATCTTCTAGGCCCTTTCCTTCTACAGGGACCAACTGCAGGGGTCCTCTCCATACCCTTTTTCCTGACATTAACCTACCCTTTCCCGACACTGCGGTTCTAGGAGGTAACTTTACATCTTCCTCCACCACTATGGTTATCTCTTCCTCTGGTGGGCATCCCAATGGCGTTCTCTCGCCGTTCACCACCAACACAGTAGGATTAAACTCAATCTGGGCCCTCTGGCTTCGGAGCCAATCTTCTCCCAAGATTGCCTCCGTACACAGGTCAGGGGTTACGTAAAAATTTTGGGTGCTTTTTACTTTCCCAATCCTCACCGGGAGCCTCACCATCCCTTTTATCTTCAGGGGGGCTCCATCTGCTTGCGTGATCTCTATGTCCGCTTCCCGTAACCTTCTCTTCCGTTTCACCCGCCTGTATGTTTCCTCTCTCATCAATGACACAGATGCTCCTGTGTCCACCAGAGCCCTCATCTCCCTACCCCCTATCTCTGCTCTACAGGATAGTTCTTTCTCTTGCGTTAGCGAAGAGAACACTTGAGCTTTCTTCTTCCTGGGTCTCCACCCTTGGGTCAACCCAGCCATGGGTGCCGGTAGTAATAAATCACCTTCATTTTTCTCATGAGGTGGAGTTCTGCGCCCTCTGCACCTGGGCGACCCCGGCCGGACCTCTCCCGGTCTCCCGCGTTCGTTTCTAAGGATACAGTTTCTCTTCAGGTGTCCTGGCCTCCTGCAAAACCAGCACCTTCTTGTTGGACAGCTTGCCGCAAAGTGGCCCGCCCGACCACATGTCCAACATTTTGCTCTTTTCCTTTTCAACTGGGTTGGCCTTGTGTCTATTCCCGGGGGAACCCGTCCTCTATTCAAGCGGTTCGCCCGTCCACTGGTCCAAGTTTTTATTTCTCTTCTTTTTAACTGGGCCACCCTCCTTCTTAATTCCGGGGTGGCCCGCTGGCTTTTCCCTGGGCCGGTCTCTTGGGCTCAGCCTTCTTTGTTAATATCGGTGGGGCACCCTTCCTCAGCCCGCACCACTTGGCCAGGTGTCCTTTCTTACCACACCTGGTGCATCTGTCCTGATCGAAGTCTGGGGGTAACCCCCACTTCGTCGGACATTCCGCCGCCCTGTGGTCCTCGTGCCCACAGGTCCAGCAGACCAGCCCGTATCGACCCGGCGTGGGCTTATAAAAGCCATGCCTGGTCGACCATGCTTTTCTATTGGGGTCCTCCTCCCATAATTCTGCCCGATCCACCTCATCCTTAACCCTCTGATTCCACGCGGGGGGTCTTCCGCCTACCCCCCTCTTTCCAGCCTCCTGACTTGGCATCTGCTTCTTCCCACACCTCTTCACTTTATCCCACACGCCCTGGCTCTCCCTGGCCAGCTCCACCGCTGCCGACAGTCTGAGCGGTCCTTCCTTCAGTACGTCGTGACGAACACGCTCGTCGCTCAGCGCCTCTATATACAGGTCCGCCAGTTGGGCCTGCATAACTGAATTATCCCTGACCACTTCGGGGAATGCCAACGATGATAGCTTCCCCGCTCGGGTCCCTAATTCTCCCGGGGTTTCATCCCGTAGCTGTGTCAGTTTTAAAAGGGCCCTCATGGCCTCTATGGCCGTACCTTCGTCGGCGAACTCTTTGGTTAGCAGTCTTTTTATCTCTTCCCAAGACAAG
Source organism: Acanthosepion lycidas (assembly GCA_963932145.1). Taxonomy (NCBI): domain Eukaryota; kingdom Metazoa; phylum Mollusca; class Cephalopoda; order Sepiida; family Sepiidae; genus Acanthosepion; species Acanthosepion lycidas. Next base: position 5,667,926 of record OZ010584.1, read on the forward strand.
CAGGGTTGATTTTCCAAGAGCCCCCTCACGAACTCAGACGCTTTTCCCTTTGTGGCATCGTATGCCAAATACAGGGTTTCTTGGTCCGAAAGCTCGTAGATGATTCGGCTCTTCTCAAGGATTGCCAGCCAGTTTTTAAACTCCTTCCCGCTGCCATCAAATACTGGGACCCTCGGTCCACCTAACAGCTTCCTTAAATCCACTGACAACCCCCGCCTTACTTCCTCTTCACCCCCCACTGCTCTATCCGAATCACAGTCCGACATGTCTACAGAGAAAGACAATCTATGCAGCAACAATCGAGGTTGGGAAATAAAATAAGGTGTCCTACCTTGCAGACGATTCTGTTCTTGTTCCTTTCGGTCCCAGTCGTTTTGAGTTCTATTTGAATTTTCAGCAACGGCGGTTGATCGATGTGACGTGACGCGGCTGTCTCAGGGTTGATCCTGGTCACGGCACCAATTGTGACGGGTACACACCTGGCCCAGGGTCGAATCCTTTGGTTACGGCGCCAACTGTGACGTCGCTCCTCCTGGTCGCTCCTCCTGGTTCCAAGCGTGCCGCTCCAACCTCTTGGTTAGATGATCACCAGCCTCGCCTTTCCCAACCCGCTTCCAATACCTGGTTGCTAAAGCAACTGTACTGATCTCCGGTCTGTCTACCCACGCTGTGTTTAGATCTTAGACAGACGGGACCAGCAGGGATTGGGCCGTATGCAAGCTGAGTCCGACGGGGGTGGCAAAACACAAGTAAAAGAAAAAAAAGGGTGACAACCTTTTATATCTAATGTCCGTTACATAAAGAAAAATTGTTCTCATTCCCGACCCGCTCTGTGGACTATGACACCAAGTTTCTATCATACAACTTAACGATTTCGAATTGTCTACTCTCTAGAATTGTGTATGTCGGAGTGTGGTTTAGTTCGACACTGGGGCTAATTTCTATCAATCATTCGCAGTTGATTCTTCCCTTCGACTTGAGTTGTATTTCTTCACTTCGATCTGGTTGGGTCGAACTCCGTTCTCGGCTGGGCTTGATTTTAACTTCTTCTTCTTCTTCCGTCCAGTAACTCTTTGGCCTTGTCTTCGACTTGGCTGCAACTTCTCCGCGGCTTTCGAGTAATCTTCTTCTTCGTCGACTCAGATAGAACTTCTCTTGTCTTTGACTTGGGCCGGAAGGATTTCTTGTTTTCGACTTGGGCTGGAAGGATTTCTTGTTTTCGACTTGGGCTGGAAGGATTTCTTGTTTTCGACTTGGGCTGGAAGGACCCCCCCCCCCGCAACCCAGCCGCAACCCCCCCACCGTCCGAGGTGATCTCTTCTCGCTGCCGTCCGGGGCTGAACTCAACTTTTTGTCGATTGGGGTCCTGCTTTTATTGACGCCGCAGCAAACCGGGGTGGGTCTGTCGGCGTCAGGGCTCTCTCGATAATCCCAAAAGTCGCATTAGTTCTGATTTCCCATTATCGCTATTATTTTCACCCCTACTTCCTCACAGTGCCTCTGGGGGGAGGACGCATGCCCATCTCTCCCGGTCTCTCGTATGTCAGGTGACCGTTTTCGACCAATGGTTCTTGATCGAGCATTCTCCCTCCTCTTTCCGCATATCACGTGACCGCTTTCGGCCAATGAAACTGGTGGGACGCCTCCCGTCTCCAATCGGGTGTGGCTTACATCGTTCTTGTTCTAAAAAAAACAAAATCTAATTTGGCCTTTTTCACACATACGAAAAATGATAATCTTGGCTTTTTCTCACCTGGGTTCTGTCAAAACAGCCTGCCGCTAATTAGATGTGACTTCAGGAAAAAATATTGGCGCTATCTGTGAGCCGAGACAATCATTTTCTTTCCTTCTTTGTTTTTGGTCAGACCTGATAGTCAAAAATCTTAATTATCTGATTTGAAAATGTCTCCACTTCATCATCGTGGGGTTCCAATTTTTAACAGGTCAGAATCTGTATACAGTTCCACCGGTCACCACCTCAACACAAAAAACACCTTTCCTCCGATTAAAATTTCGTTTTCATTGTTCAAAAAAATCTTTATTGTTTCAGCCAACCTTAACAAAACTTCCATCCTACGCGGACACGGAATTAGTTCAAGTGCTTGACCTGATAATTTTGACACTTGTTAGGTGCTGGTCGTATGTGTGTGTTTTCGCTTACGACCTGGTCTCGTATTATGTTTCTGTCTTTCCTCTTCCCTTTGTTTTATTTCATTATCTCCAAACTCTATTTCTTCAACCAAATATAACAATTTCTATTTCCCTGGATTTCGGTCAGGTAATTTGACCTGATATATTTTGACACCTGTCTTGTCTTAGTTTTACTTATGACCGGGTTTTGTATCATCTATTCCTCTTTCTCTTTCTTTTTATTATTTTTTTTTTCTTCTCTTTGGATCGCCCAAATACAGTTAGAGAATTATTCTCAAAACTCAATTATTCTTCGTTTCTAAATAACTAACAACTGGTTAATAAACCGAATAAAAATTAAATCATATTTCTATGAATATCTCTTTTTAGTCTTTCTAAAAATGCAGGGTGCCACAATATCAACAAATCAGTAGATATTACAGATAAAGGCAAAAATTCCAATCTGTTTAAATTGGGTTTGAAATACATCAAAGAATTTTTTTCTCTTTGGGACTATTACATTTAGTCTTTTATCTTGAAATTAAAATTAAAACTTCAAAGTTTTTTTTAATTTTTTAAAAATGTATTTTAAAATTAAGCATCATTATTTTTAGCCTTTTTTGCAAGACCTTAAATGGATTTTGAATGTTGCTTTTTTTGTGATACTTAAAAAGTAATTTATCACGACTTTGACAGGTGCTGATTTAAGACTGATTGTATGTTTTTTTTTTAGATGTGATTAGATGTTGCCAGACAAACATCCAGAGCTAATATCATTAAACTTACAAATCTCTCTCATCCAGCTGGCACATTGTGTGTCCTGTCCAGATAACATCAAAATACAAATGTTTGGACTTTTAACTACAAACAAAAATAAAATAAAACCATGTTATTTTTATTTTTTGCAAAGCATATGTGTTCCTTAAATATAAGTGACATAGATTTTGTCATAGAGCTTTTGAAAAAATTATTAATCAGTTGTAATATCCTCCTGTTACTCTCTTGCCACATCTTTTTTTTTTTTTTCTAACTACTCTTCCTCCAACCTCACTACCCCTAGATCTTTCTACTAGCCCCCTTTTTCACCATGGTCCACTGGATCTTCCCCTTACTCCCAGGGAGTGTAATATGACCCACTTTGGGAATCTTAAGTCTGATTGGCTCAGATTTTATGACTCATAAATGTTGACTGTCCAATGAAATTATAGCACATCTGTTCTCCCTTGTTTCAATCAAAATATCTGCCAATTATAATCAGGTGCAGTATTCTCACGCCTTGAGAATATAGTCAAACCCCTCATCTATGGATCCCCATCAATGGAATTTGAATGCAACGGACATAATACAAAAAAATCTGCGGGGAAAAAACCTTCCAAATTGTCAGCGATGTATTTCAAAATTTGCTGGCTTAGTGGAACAAGTCGTATTAGTTCTCAAAGTTTACCACTTGGCAGTGGTGGCGGGCTTTTCAATTGTAAACAAAGACAGGTATACAGTATATAAAGTATGATACATTAGCATGTGCGTGAGAAAGTAACTGAGAAATCTATTATTTTTATTTTGATTAATACATCTATATTTATATATTTCTTTATGCTATATATACATGTTTATAGTATTTACATTATGATCATTTTAATGGACCGCCCCCTCCATTAGTCCGTTGATGAGATGTTTGTATGTATGTATGTATGTATGTATATATATATATATATATATATATATATATATACACACACACACACACACACACACAAATTCTAGCCATTATACATAAGAAGTGTCACAATGTAAATAATGTTTCTGCAAAATTTTATACCAAGCTACTTATTCTTTATGTTCTTGAAAAAATTTGAATTGACTAATTTTTTTTTATCCCCAGGAGCTGCAGCTGAAGAATACAATGCTTACTTTTATTCCCTTGTTTCACAAGACACAATTGAAATGCAATATTCACTCAAAAGACAACGTTTCTTAGTTAACCAAGGTTATAGTTATAAAGTCATCACAGAATTAGCTGGGATGGAAGAGGTAAGTGAAAACATTTTATTTGGAGTTAGAAGTAAACACAAATTATTTGTTGCTATTCATAAAAAAAAAAAAATGGAAATTTTTTGTCCATGGATTAACAATGTTTGGAATAGAAAAAAGTCATTGTAACAAAAATATGCTGTAGTCAATTTCATATAAAACTTACTGTAAATTTAGAATCAAATATGTTTGAAAACTAAAACTAGAGAAAATTCTCAGATTCTGTCCCTGATTCAATTCAAAAGCCTCTTCTCAACCTAGAATTGTTTTTTTTTTTTTCATATTATTTCACCCACATGCAAAGTGATAATGCCACTGAGGATGAAAGAAATTTAATAAACATTAGTGAGGAGAAAGGACTATAAATATACAGGTTTCAGGAAGACAAAAGATGGCAATTTATGTTGTTTAAATTTTTGAAGATCATAGATGACATGGAAGCATGACGTGTAAGAAAAGAAACTATTAGTATAGAACTTATGGCTGCATCTAACAATTTCAGTAATAAAACAATGAGACCCACTTGCCAAATCTGGTACTATGCCTAAATTCATGTGTTCAGGATACCAAGGAGGAATGCTCATTAGAACAGTTGGCATGAAAATATTTATTTTCACTAAGGAAGTTCATGTGTTAAACACCTTTTTGCTTTTGAAATAGGAAACATTCATAATAAGTTTTTCTCTAAAGAAGATATGTTTTTATTTTCAAATGAATAAATTAGAAATAAATCACATGCAGCAACATGTGTTAATCACAGTCATCAGTAATAATATTAGACCAAGACTTTAATTTTTTTAATTATGGAAAAATTTTTTCTCCAAGTAAAAAAAAAACCTTTTTTTTCTCATTTCTTATGCATATAGTCTTCTGTATTAAAAATAGCTGAGGAAGCTATTATGAAAAAATTACCTTGAATCTTTTTAGTAGTGCTTCTTGCCTTCTGATGAACCATAGATCATGCAACCCACAGCTTGAAAAAGGTTGCACATGCTTAGTATATAAAATGAAGAAAGTGTATATTTTTTAAATGTTTGCTATATTTCAACACATTGCTTGTGAGTTCAATCCACACTGATTGCTTCATCATTGTGACCATGTTTTCATAATAAGCTTTATATAAAGAATTTTCTTTCTACTTGACTGTATTTAATTTTAAAAAATTAAGTAAAATTAGATATGTAAATATTTAACAAGTTATTTAATGTTTAAAAACAAAGAAGATTACAATTTATAGCTTAGTACATTTTATTTGAATTAATTTGAAAAAGGTTTTAGTTTTGTGAAATGATTATTATTTGAATTGAAGTTAGAGAATTTCACATTAAATTAAATCATTACCAAAAATATAACCAGTTTATTTCTTGAGGAAAATTAATATTTATGAAATGCTATCCAAAAGTTTAAGGTATATGAACAGCACACATGAACTTTTGTGAGCCAGTGCCCAATGGAGCAAGTTTAAAAAAAAACAAAAAAAACTGGTAGTAATTGGATGTTTAGCAAGGCAGTACCTATTGTTCTTAAAATTGTTTTAGTGTCTATCTTCTTTTGATATCATAGTTTATTGGTAGTACCTTGTATGTTATTGTCAATTTAAATATTAGAAACAAATAATTAACAACTCAGATTATTCATAATATTTAGAATAAAAATATGCTAAATATGTTTGTTTTATTTTTTTTTTTATCAGTAAATATTTTACCTACTTCTTTAAAGCTTTACATTTTTTATTTTTTTGGTGGATTTGAAAATGATTAATTTTTCTCAGTTGGGAATTGTATAGAATTTTGTTGCTGAATTTAATCCTATTTCATGACATTCAATCATTTTCATAAAAAAAACATTTTGATTCTCTAAATACTAACATGTTCCAAGTCATTCCCTTCACCATCATAGTTACCCATTGATCCAGTATATATGAGAGTCAGCTGAAAAGCTCACAAGCTGATAACATAATCCTCCTTGTGGCCCACACACTTCTCCCATTGGTGAAAAAGCTTTCATCCTCATGGTCAAAAAAGTCATCAACAGCATTTATGATATCATCACTGTGATGCTGGTTTCAAGAGTTTTTATATGTTGGAGAACAGATAAGATGGGCTCAAATCAAGAGGATAAGGAGGGTGATCAATCAGTTCCAAGATGCAATCATGCACAGCAGCCATTGAAAATAAGGACTTATGTGCTGGAACATTGTCCTGATCAAACAGGTCAGTTTTCTAGCACGTTTGGTCTTGATGACTGTTTGTAACTGCCTCAGCAAGTTTGCATATTACTCTCCATTGATGGTGTGGCACTTTTGAAGATAGTCAATAAACACAATGCCTTTTGCATGCCAAAATCTGAGGTCATCACATTTCTGCAGATGAAATGACATTAGCCTTCTTTGGACAGGTGAGGAGAGGGGGTTTCCAATGCATGGATTGTCTCTTTGTCTCTGGATCAAAGTAATGAACCCAATACAAATCCAGGGTTAGGAAATGTTCAAGGAAACTGACTGGATTTGCCTCAAACAATGTCAGATATTCCCATGATGTGACAAGCCTAGGGCATTATTAATCAGGTGTCAGAAGACATGGCACGCACCAAGCAGAAACCTTATTCATGACAAGTATAAAGGGGAGGGGTAAATTGTTCTACAGGACAATGGCCAGTGGATAAAAGCATTGGTTTGTGAATTTGGTGACATATTTGTTATGAATTCAATTCCTGGGTAGGGTAGTACTCGGTGGAAATTGGCAGACAATAGCTGAACAGTGTTAAACAAAATAAAAACTAAACTTGAGCAGTGTAACAAGAACAGTCTACCTCTGTAGATTAAGTAAAGGATTCAGTTCAGAATTCCCTGTAGGTTATCCAGATTGCTATCGACTTGAGGAGGGCTCAACAGCTGAGACATGATAACAACAACAAAGATGAGGATAATAGTCTGAATATAAATAGTGAGAATAATCAAAATACAAAGTGTCACAAATTCACTGCACATACTGTAACTTTCTGAAGACAAGTTGTTTTCTCTGTAATAGTAATTTTTTTCAAGAAAGAAACACACACTTGTACTCTAAACTACGTCTAGAGATTATATGCAAAAGAGGTATTGTCAAATATTTTATGTAAAATTCATAGATATGTGTTATCCAATGAAATAATTTGTACTATTATGTATAGCGAGTAAGCATGAAAGCAATTAAGTCCCAATTTTCAATTTCAGATTGATATTTAGTATTTTTTCAGTAATTATAGCAATTTGCAGTGTCAAGAGATTATTTGCAAAAACTAGAATTTAGTATTATGGCTCGTAAAAAAGAACTAACAATGAATGAAAAGAACTATATAATCAAAGAAATTAGCAAAGGAAAGTCCTTGCTTCAAATTTCTAAGGATTTGAAAAGGGATCATCAAACAATCAAGAAAATATGTCAAATGGGAATTCAACCAAGGAAAAAAAAGTCTCAGGCTGAATTCAGGAATTTAACAAAGCGAGATCTATCACATATCTGAAGAGAATTAATTAGAAACCCAAATGTGTCAAGTGCGTTCATATTTGAGGCCGCTGGAGCTCCTATGGTGTCAAGGGAAACAAGGTGTAAAGCATTAAGGAAGTTTTCTGATGTAAAAAATCAAATAAAGAAAACCATTTTAACAAAAAAACATAAGGAAAGAAGATTGCAGTGGGCAAAAAAAATACATGAAAACTGATTTCAGTAAAGTGCTTTTTACAGACGAATCAAGGATCACCCTCGATGGGCCCGATGGATGGGCTCGAGGATGGGTTTGCAAGCAATATGACTCAAGAAAATTTTTTAAACGCCAACAAGGCGGCGGTGGGATTATTGGTAATGAGCTCGTGGGTTCATTTAAACTGAAAGACGGGGTTAAAATGAATTCCAAAAGTTACTGTGATTTTTCTAGAGCAATATTTCTTTGAATGGCTTGATAACCAGTCTTTAGCCAAGCGTAGATCTATGATCTTTATGCAAGACAACGCACCAAGTCATGCATCAAAGTTTACTAAATCCTGGTTGAAAGAAAAGGGATTTGTTGAAGATTCTCTTATGGACTGGCTTTCAAATAGCTGTGACTTGAATCCCATTGAGAACCTGTGGAGCATCCTCAAGAGAGATATTTATTCTAATGGAAGGCAATTCAACAGCAAGTGTGACCTCTGGGAGGCAGTTAAAGTTGCTGCAAACAACTTACCAGCTGCTAAAATTGCAAATCTAACATCAGATGTTGACAATAGGCTGCTAAGAGTTATTGAAAAGAAAGGAGCATTTGTGTGATAAATTTTAGGAGGTTCTTATTATTTTTGTTAATATATCTTTTATTTTTAAAATAAAATGTTTTTTTTATGTTTTTCCTTTAAGAAATTGACGAATTTGTTCTAAAATCTTTTCATATTTTTTTTACATTAGTTTTACAAGATATAATAATGTAAAAGTATCAAAATAAATAGTTGCAAATAAACTACTGACAGTCAAATTAGTCTGTTTTGTTAACTTAGTAAATTTTTTCCAATCAAAAACAATAGTTTTCTCTATCACTATATATCTAAGTTAATAATATTGAGTAGAATCTAAACATCATCATAATAGGACTTTTAACATTAAAAACGCAACTCTTTATACCAATTCATAACTTGCATATAATCTCTAGAGGCAGTTTATTTAAATCCATAGATTACTTTTAAAAAAGTCAAGTTTTGTTTTATCTGAGTAAAGATTAGAATTAAGATTTTCATATTGTAACTTTCTGACATTTAGGTTTTGCCTTTTCAATAATATTAAATAAAAATTTAAATTTGTCTAAATGTATATTAGATGATATTGGAAAGTTTCCAGACACTACCTTCTATGATTGTACCATCCAATGGAAATGAGCTCAGTCAATGCTCATTCATATCCAGCCTCTATTGAATCAGTCTGTCAATAATACTTTATGCAAAATCTCCTCTAGTTCAATTGTACCATTGAATGTAAATGAGCTCATTCAATGCACATTCATATCCAGCCTCTATTGAATCAGTCTGTCAATAATAGTTTATGCAAAATCTCCTCTAGTTCAATTGTACCATTCAGTGTAAATGAGCTCAGTCAATGCTCATTCATATCCAGCCTCTATTGAATCAGTCTGTCAATAATAGTTTATGCAAAATCTCCTCTAGTTCAATTGTACCATTCAATGTAAATGAGCTCAGTCAATGCTCATTCATATCCAGCCTCTATTGAATCAGTCTGTCAATAATAGTTTATGCAAAATCTCCTCTAGTTCAATTGTACCATTCAATGTAAATGAGCTCAGTCAATGCTCATTCATATCCAGCCTCTATTGAATCAGTCTGTCAATAATACTTTATGTAAAATCTCCTCTAGTTCAATTATGATGTATGCTTTTTTATTGGAATTTTGCAATGGCTTTGAGCCAAATGTCTGCATTCGATATGAAGCTTAGAAAATCTGTTATCGAAACCTTTGAAATGATTTATTGGCATTTTGGTGTAAACTATTTCTGTGGAACATAGGCTTTATGAGCAGCACACACATTTTAAGACCAGTCAAATGGCAGTTTATTTGAGGCAGTCAATCACCAAAGAGAGAGTTGCTAGTATCTCTGTGTACATTCTCAAAGAGTCTATTTCAAAGGTGATAGTGGCCAAATTTAAATAATATATTTTTTTGAATAATGATGTGCATTTGTCAATTTTTATTCTTTTTTGAGAAAAGTCTATGTCCCTATAAACAGTGATTCTGAAATTGAAATTGTTTACTATCCTCTTCTATTTAATTCACCATCCATATTTAGTAAAAGAAAAAACATATAATGGTTGGACAAATAATTGGAACAGTTGCAAAATCCACTACTATATTTCAAAGACCTATTATATTAAGAACTTTAACTAAAACTTTGTAATTGCAGATTATATCTATTGTAAATACGTTTATTTATCTGACTTACTGTCTTTGTCTTTTTTATTTTTAGAATTTAGTAAAATTTAAGCTAAATGCATGACCTCTCCGAGTTTGAAAAAGAGCAAATTGTTGGAGCTCGCATGGCAGGAGCCGCGATCACTAAGATTGCTGAACTGTTTGGTTTTTCAAGAGCTACCATATCAAGAACACAGATGCAATTCAAGAAACAGGGCAAGACCTCTAGCAACTGTAGTAATTTGGGCCAGACTTGCAAACATACTGACAGGGACTGACGTGCATTGAAATGCAATGTGGTAAAAAATCATCAGACAAATGTGGCCAAAGTGACTGCTGAGTTGAATAACCATCTGAATAGTTCAGTTTCTACTAAAACTGTTCACCATGGGCTCCATAAGGCTGCATATCATGGAAGAGCCGCTGTGAGGAAACCTCTTCTCGCAACTTGCAACATTCAAAAGAGGTTGAAGTGGTGCAGAGATCACAATGCCTGGTCTGCAGACCAATGGAAGCAAGTCATATTCTCAAACAAGTTCAGTTTTTCTCTTTTCCCAACTTCAGGGCAAGTTTATGTGTGGAGGCAGCCCAATAAAGCTTACAATCCTGACTGCCTTCTTTCAACAGTGAAGCATGGAGGTGGAACAATGATAGTTTGGGCTGCCATATGGAAATGTCTCAATCCAATAGTTGCCCTGCATGGTAGAATCAACAGCAAAGATTACCTGAACATTTTGGGAGATCATGTTCATCCACTGGCCAAGATTTTATTCCTTGATGGTGACTGCATCTTCCAAGACGATAATGCTCCAATACAAATTGCTCGAGTGGTTAAGAATTGGTATGAAGAGCATGAAAGTGAGCTAGAACACATGGAGTGGCCTCCCCAATCTCACGATATCAATATTGTTGAATGTTTGTGGTGCATTTTGGAGCAACAAGTTAGGAGCTGCAATCCTCCACTGTCGTGTCGTAAAGAGCTGGAGAAGGTTTTAATGGAAGAATGACTGAAAATTCCTTTCGATGAAGTCAGGAAGCTGTATGATTCCATTCCTAGATGTGTTAAAGCTGTCTGTGAGGCTAAAGGAGGACTAACTCCATATTAAATAAATTTTCTTTGAATTTAATAAGTATTCCAATTATTTTGTCCAACCCCTGTAGATGCAAGCACATCCATATAGACGGACGGATATTGCTGAAGTGTCAGTTTGAAATTGAGGTTTCAATTTAGAAACTTGCCAAGATGTGCTTTTATATTTGCTTATTTCTTGCAATATTTTAAAATATCTACATTATTTACATTTTGTTTATTCCTTTCTGTCTTTAACACTTGCTTGTATTGTAAGTATATTTAATATTGTGATATACATTATTTTGTTTTAGGAAAACCTTGGCTATAAAACCAAAGAGGATCAAATTCAGTTGTTACAGAAAGTCTTAGCAGCTACTGATGCTGATGCTGAAGAGGAGGGTGAAACAGGTGCTTTAAAACCAATGGTAAATATTACTCTTTCTGATACTTTCTACAACTTTTTATCTTAGAGATTTTAAAAGTATACAAATGTAGTTAATCAGTGAATGATATAACACTCATCTTTAGCTTAACAAGTCAAGATTGACTTAAGTACATGTTACATGTGCAACAGTCATTTCATTTTGATTTTAGTCATTAAATATTATAGTGTGGTGAAGGTTTTAAGGAACTGTTCTTGGCATGGATTGAATATCACTAATTTTCCATGAATGTATTTGTATCCACTTGTTACCATAACAAAAACATGGTTAGATTACTTGATCAGGAACCCCTGACTGCCATTATTTTTTACTTAATGACTTGAGGATTGACAAATCTAGCATCTGATGTCACTTGAGGGAAGGTCATTTTGACTCTCAGGCAAACAGAAATAAGATATCACAGTCATGAACTATTCAACATTTGAATTTTTATGAATAATTACTTAAGATGATTCAATTAATTTCAAAATTAACAAACAAAAACATGTTCATTTATTGATTTATCCATTAAGACAAAAATATCTGATTATTAGCAGCATGGCCCAGTGTTGCTCGTGCTTGATTCAAAAATCGTATGACTCATACAGCAATCACTATCACTTGACTTAAAATATTTTTGCCCTTCCTTTCCTTTAAAGGAGTGCCCTTTGCCGTGCTAATGTTGCTACATGCCTTACTTTTTGCCAACCTCACACTGCAAATTTTTTCTAAGTTCTATACTAAACATTAAATCTGTTACGAAAAAAGAACTAAACAAAATGAACACAAAATGATCAGCTTTAAAAAAGGACTCGTAACTAGAAAAACCAAATGAAAAAAGAATGTTAACAACAAATACTTTTTCACACCCAACCCAGTTCTGCGGAATCAGAATCAACATTGAGTTTAAGCAAGCAAATGAGCCAATTGGAGTCAAGTGCCATGCAGATTTAAATTTTTCCCACTTGTGACGAATGCAGCTATCGATTTTTTTTGCATGCTAGCATGCTAGTTAACATTCGTGTCAGTCAGCTGTTGGCTCTCATGCTGGCCAATAGAATCTTCCTGCCTATTCGTGGTAGCCAGCTATAGGCTCTCACTCTGGCCAGTACAAAATGGCTGCAAACTAAATGAAAACTGCCGTAGAAGCATGAAAAAATTGATTATTTCCACTATCGATGGGAGTTGGGAAATGCAAAGTCAGTCTTGGCCTTTCTGCTAACTTGGAGCATGTGCATGTAAATTTTGGTGCAAATCCGTTGAAAATTGCGTCCGTGCATTCGTTACACACACACACACACATCCTGCCTTTTATAGATAGAGATGCTAAAATGTCTCTGTGTTTGCTGATTTTAAGGCTCATCAAGTGGCTTAATCATTCTAATGTAACTGATGTTGTAGGTATTTAGACTATCAGTTTTTCTGTTGCCTGATCAACATGCTTCCGCACTTGATTTCTTCCTTACCTCCACTCTTGGTTTTTGTCGAGCATCGCAACTCTGTCATTTTGGTAGTTTTGATCTAGTCTCAAGTGATTTGTATTTAGTATCTGTTGATATTTCTTTTGACTCATTTATTAAACATGAACCGCCTGTTCAAAAGACTTCTTTCTGTTACCAGTGTACTGATTAGGATACATTTTGCTGTTTTCTTCACGATACCACTTGTGAAATTTTGAAACTCCTGATTTAAAATTGTGCTACTGAGGTAGGTTTCTTTTTGGGTAAAAGCCAACATCAGTACTTTTGTGCTATCTTGGAAATACCAGGTGAAGCCAAAATCTTCTCCTTGGTTCACACCTGCCTGTTTAACCTTGCTTAGGGTGAAATGATTAAAAAAACAAAAGTAAATCACAAAAGTATAAAGATCAGTATCAGGAGAGTAAGGTGCCATTACTCTAAGAAATATTAAATGACAAGTTAATTTCTGGATGGACCTCATATTATCAAAGTTGTAACAATGATTGATATTCCAGTAACTTGAAGAAGTTCATTTTACATAGACCTTAGAGAAACTTAAATTTGCTGAAAATTGAACAAAATAAAAACAAAAAACTCATTTATAGAATACATAAAGCAAATTCATTTCATTAAAAATTTCCAACAGTTTCCAACCATTTGAGTCAGTATGAGTCAAGAATACATTAGTGTTACTTTTGTATATAATTGATTGGTAAATTACTTAATCAATACTAATAAATTGTAATGAAGGTTTCAGTGCAATTCAGACAAAAGATTAACTGACAATAAATGTAGCAGCTGCCTGTATATAAGTATATATTGATTTACAGATCAAAATAAATCATTAGTTCTAAAAAGAATAGAAAAGGGCAAAAGCCTGAGACACAGTGGCAAGGTTGATTGATTGATAAATAAAAATGCGATCAAATTTATGGATGAGAATGAAAAGAGAAATTCATGCACACATACATTTAGTCCCCAATAAAGAAACATTTTTCTGTTTTTATCTTAGATATAAACCTCTTGAACCCATATAAATCCTTTGACCTGCTATGAATGTGTATAAGTACTGTGCCTGCAAGTCCCATGAAACAAAGAGGACAAGCATGATTTTGGAAAGGTTAAAGGTCAGACATCAAAATATATAGAAAAAAAGTGTATACTGTTAAACTAGTACATTATTTCTTAACTAGTCAACTGGAGTGGCTGTGGCTTGGAAGAAGAAAAGAAATTGGCAAACAAGTTTAAATTCCAGTTGGATTTGTTACACCCACTTTTGCACAAATAGCCATGGAAAAGGTATGAATCAAAACTTCTCCCACCAAATATAAGTCTAGATGGGACTCTATAGCCATAATTGGGAAACAGTTTTGGAGAAAGAAATCTCTGAATTTGAAGCCATATCACTCAGCCATCTGAAACTGTACAAAGATGGATAGACATGGAGTGTAGATACAATGTCTGTAAAACAGATTTCAACAGATATAGATAATGACACTGGAAAAAGATTATTCAGAATGTTGTTGATGCCAAGGGTTGCTGTGCCCAAGGATGGCGTCATTATGTGGTTGATACATTATTCTCTAAATGTTTTGCACATTGATTTGACTGAAGTGAGACCAAATTTTAAAGTCATACAGCAGACACACATTTTCACTTGCTTATGAGAAATTTTTTTTTTTTTTTACTGACTTTGTAAATGCATTCATACAAGTGAAACTGATACTTGAAAAGGCTATGTGCTACCATGTTTGTACTCTTAGTGGAAAACACTTTACAAATATTCTACCTAGTTTCATGACCTATTAAGATCCTTGAGGTGTCAGATTGAGTAATTTTCCTTCATGGTATCTCTCAGGGTACCCTTCAAGTAACATAAAACAGATTGTACTGTGTTACACAGTACAATCTGTTACTTTATCCATTCGAGGGGGTGGATTCCTACTGAGATATGTTTGAATCTTATAGAACTTTCTCTAACATTAGACAATTTGCTTATGATCCAAATAAACAGAAACTTTTTTTTTATGAAATTATACTTTGATTTAAAATGGCAATCATTTGGATTTTCATCTTTCAGATGTACCGAAAGGCTGGGAGCTTGAGTTCCATGTCTGGTGCAGATGATGCTCTCTACTATGAGTATCACCGGAACAAAAAGAACACTGGACACACACATCCAATCTTCAAACATTTTCGCAAATAACCTTTTCTTACATTTTATAAAAATAAAATTTATCATGGACCAGTAATTAATGTTTTTATTTTTGTAAAAAAAAACAAAAAAGAAAGCAACAAAGGTAAGCCAGAAAATTTAAATTTAAAAAAACAAAACAAAAAGAAAGCAACAAAGGTAAGCCAGAAAATTTAAGTTTAAAAAAAAACCCAAAAAGAAAGCAACAAAGGTAAGCCAGAAAATTTAAGTTTAAAAAAAAAAAAAAAAAAAAAAAAAGAAAATAACATGACATCAACCTGAGGTTGCAAATAAACACAAACCATTTCAGTAAAGATAAATTCAGTTTTTGAAAGAATGAATTACACATATAAATTGTTGTCATGTAAAAATCACTGTCCCCTAAATTTAAGTTTCAGTATAAAACTTTATTTTTTTTTCTTAATAAAAAAATTTATATTTAATAATGTGTAATTTAACAGATGGACAGGTTTAGTTGTGATTATTTGCTAAAATTAATTTGTCTGAAGAGTTGGTGGATGATATACTTTTCTTTCCCACCATTACTAGATGTTCAAGTCTAAGTAAAAGACAATATTCTAAATGCTGATTTTCAAGGTAGTCTGTTTAGCCCAATTCCCTTAAAAGATTAGAACTTAGATTAGACTCTTTTTACTTCTATATTTCTTGTTTTAACTAAACTGAGTAAATATCAAAATAGATTGCTTATCTTCGATTACATATATTTGTATCTAGAAATATTTATTTAAAAAAATAGAATGAAATCTAACATTGTTATCTTACATTTTCCTTATTCCTGTTTTTTTATTGTTCACTCTCCTTAATGTTTGCCTTTTCTCATATTCTCTCACACTCGGTAACCCCTTGTGTGTTAGTGGCTTTATTTCCTTGATTGAGAAATAATAACCCAAAAAAACAATGTCTACCATATATCAAACCAAAATATTAAAATCTTATAAATTTGTAAGAAATGAACTAAAAACAAATTGTTTTGAACTGAGCCAAAATAGGAACATGTATAAAGTTCCAGTAACATGTGATATTTTCTCCAACAATATTTTTTGTAAATGTTTCCTAATAAAATGTGAGTGAGGAGATTTTACATGACATTACAATGTCCTTTTTCCATCATGAACTGTATTGATAATTTGATAGTTTATATATATATATATATATATATATATATATATAGTGTTATTTTCAGTAAGTGACTGCTTTGGTCACGTCTAACATGATGGTTCTCATTTGCATGTAGACTATTGTCCTCATCTTTGTTGTAATCTCGACATTTCAGCCATTGTGACCTCCAGTCTTTATCAGGTGCTTGTCGATCTGGATAACCTTCAGGGAATTCTGAACTGAACCCTTTATTTAATCTACAGGGGTAGACTGTTCTTGTTCTAAAACCCATGTATGGGATATCTAGTCTATTTGTTAGTAAGTTACTGCTTGCTCTGTTTTGATTTAGTACAAGTACACACCACCCAGTGATTGAACTCTAATTACAATGCTTTGATGCACTAATTAAAACTGATTAAAGTGTTGGTTCATATATTTGGTGACATAGAAATTGTGAGTTCAATTCCTGAAAAATCCAATCCTTCGACTTTGATGAAAGAGTGAATGCATTTTTTTGTCTGTGAGATTGAATGCATTAGCAACCTTCAAATGAAGCAACCCTGGGCTATACATATTCTCCTGCACATGTACTAATTTTTGTTTTTGAAAGTTTTCTATGCACTCCAACCTTTGGAAAGCAGCCATGACAAGTTTAGTTCTCTCGCTAGTTATCATATATATAAAGTTTTTGAAAGGAAGAATTAAATTTTATCAGCCTTTGCTCACAAAACTCAATGTCAAAATATCACTTGTCACTGAAGAGGTAGTACTTGTAAGTATTTCTAAGTAAAACAGAAGTTGAATCGTACCACTGAAACCATCCAGGAATACTTATAACTAGTAGATGCTAGTTCTGGGACAATGAAGAAAAGCAGATTTGACTTATGTGAGTAGAAAATTAATTTTTTATGAATAGATTATAGGAATTTTTATCAAGAAAAAATTGATGTCAAAAATTGCTGCAAAACATTGGTGTTGATTTAAGATGAGATGATCCATTATGTGTAACTAAATTGTAATTAGATACATTATTCAAATTTTCTAGTTGAATTGTTCACGTAAGATGGTATGATCTATGATTCATCTCATAGGAATTTGATTGCAACTAATAAGGCAATAATTGAATTATTATTTTTACTATGGATTTAATATTGCAATTGTTGAATATTTGTTCAATAAATATTTCCTAAGTTTAAATTTTTATAATTTCAGCTTCAAGAATAGAATATTTTTTTTTAAATTATTTTAAAATGAATTTGTTCATTTAAATTGAAGTCCAAAATTAGATATCTAAAATTTATAAGCTTTATTAAATTATTTTCAAAATGTTTATGCTTTGAAGCTTTAGAAGTTTAATATTTGATCAGATATTGGAGAGCTCAGGTCAAATTTCACTTATGCACAAATAACCTTGAGAAAGACATGAGTCCATCTCTTTGTCTTCCCCAAAGGCTATTGGTTAAATGTGCTGTTTTTTTTTTCTTTTTATTATTTTGTTTAGTTTTTTTCCTAAGCTTGAATTAAAATTATTTTAGCTTCAGACTCCTCCAACTTGGGCATAAACTGATTGAAAAACTTTCACCAGAAGTTACAATTTGTACAGAATATTGATCCTACATAACATCTGCCAGATAAAAATTTCATATAAAAAAATTTGTACGCGTTTTTAATTATTTTCTAGCTTTTTTTTGCAGGTGGGGGGGGGGGGAAATATTGCCTTTTCATTTATTTTTTTATTATTTGCTTTCTGTCAAGAGAATATTGCATAATTTGTAAAGTTTTTTCAATTATTCAATTCAAATATTACAGAAGCTTATTTAACAGTTGTAGAATTTTTTTTTACTAAATGTTCACCCAATACAAGGCCCAAGAGCCACTCAAAGTAGAGTGTTACTAAGGTTGTCGTATGGACGTAAGTGCAGATTATGAAGATATGTAAGATAGATAACAGTTGACCTTAGACTTGAAAAGGTGAAGATTTTTGGGATCAGGAAAGCATCCTCTTGGGAGTCTGCATTACAAAATATCCTTTCTAGGGAAGAAGCTGAGTGGAACTTCCTTCTTACCAATGGAATACAAAAGGAATGAAAATGATTCAGACCTGTGTACATAGCATGGTAGATCCTTGCTGTAAAGATCTGAACTAGTTGAATGAAAGGTAACAGAAGGTGAAGGGTTTAAAAAATTACTAATGCAGTTAACAGCAGCCACATAGACTGAGCATTATACAGTGAAATTTTCAGATCAAAATTAAAGATTGTGTTCGAACAAAAGTTTGTAGCATTTTTTCATAGATGGTGTTTGAACACATAATTTTATTTCATACTTGGCTGAAATTTATGACATATACCTATTTTGAAAGGTGCAATTCAATGTGTTTTTCTATATGTTTCATGTGTGTATTGGGTTTTTTTAAATGTTTTTACATTAAAGGTTAAAATGGAGGAAAATGAAATATTTTTTATGCTCTTTTTATCTCTGGAAAGAAAGAAAAATAATGCTGTACAGTGAAAAGATGTGCCATTTGTGGAGATGCTGACCTAGCTGAAAGTACTGTTTGTTCACTAGATTCAGATGTAAAAATTTTGGAAGATCTAGAATGTTCCAGTAAGCCTGCAATAGTTGATGGCCAAATCAAAAAGCTGATTTAAGATAATTCAGATCACGCAACACTGGGGAATTATAACTCTGAGTAAATAATTATAACCCCCCTAACATTTATTATGTATACAAAAATACTTGTAAAAATGAGAAAGACAAGAAGACATGGGAGCAACAAAACAAGTATTATTTATTTGGTTGTCATGTGGTGATGGAGATACAAAATACAGTAATACTGAGTCAAATTGTGAATTTGGGTTCAAATGTAGATCAAATATGGATTGGAATTTGACAGAATGATAAGATAAAAATAAGTAAATTGTATACAGTCTTGTATATTTGTTTTTTATACATGAGATAATTTGGTTGAAAAAATACAAAAAGTGCCTCAGGTTTTCCTACCTTAAATTTTCGCTGAGTGATAAAAGATAAATGTTACTATTATGGCCTGAAAATGGAAAAGGCAATGAAATTTTTTTTGATGCACGTTTTGATGGCCTGCCTGTGTGAACTGATTGTTCAATAGTGAGAATGTCATGTTTTTGTGTGTGTGTAGAGAAAAGTGGGGCCAATTTTCATTGGTTTAGAATAAGTGAATTAATGATAATTATTATAATTATTTTTGATGCTATAATTAATTTTTATTTATTTTTTTTATGGACATGACACGGTGACAGTTTAATTTTTCTTATTTATGTATTTCTTTATGGACATGACAAAACAAGATATTGTAAAGATACTCCACATATTAGTGTTTATAAGGCATTTGAAAATACTTGGATATGTATATCAAAATAATTTAATGGAAAAATTTCCATCTGCAATTCTATGCTTAAATGTGACAAAATACAGTGTTTTGGATATAAGAGAAACCCGGATATAAGAGAGATTTTCTCTGGTCCCAAATTAGAGCCTGTGTTAATGTATATAAATTAGACCAAACCCGGATATAAGAGCAACCTGGATATAAGAGACTTCTTCTCCGGTCCCGACAACTCTCTTCTATCCAGGTTACGCTGTAACCAATTATTTAAAGACCTGATCACAATTGATGAAAAATAGGTTGTTGTAGTGCAAAAAAGATCCTGAGGAAAATGAAATGAGCCCCTATTAATCATTTCAAAAGCTAGTCTACATGCCAAGACAGTGATGTTGACAAGACAGTGATGTTGACAAGACAGTGACAGTGGGAATGGAAGAGCATTGTATATTAGGAATTCCTTCTGCAAACCTGGACATTCAATTCAAACACATACTGTTCCCAGTTGTGCCAATTAAAAGCAGCAATCAATGAAAAGCCTCAGGAATTGCCTAATCAGAATGGTTTCATCTTCTACTAGAACATCAGACCTTACATATCTTTGCAGACTCAGAAGAAATTGATGCAGCTTCACTGACATGTCCTACTCACCCACAACACTCACCTGATCTTTTTCACCTTTGGGTTAACTCTAACTTTTTTTATTTCTTTGTTTTTCTGTATGTAACAATAAAATTGTTTGTCATCAGGTAAGTAACTTGGTCTCAGTATTGAATAATGAAAATGCTTTCTTATGGTAATACAAGACATGTTTGATGCTTGCCAGAGCAAACTTTGGTTAAAGAGAGCAATGGAATTTTTTAAATTTAAAAGTATATAATATCAAATAATGTTTATTTAACAAATGTAAATAAGATTGATTTCTTTTCTTATAAGAAATATATAGTTAAATATATCCAGATTTTTGTCAGGGGTAATAACGATTTACTAATAATTACAATGCTTCATCAAAAACAATTCAGAAACTAATACACACAAAAAAATCTACTTTAATTTGAATCTCATGGGTTGATTGGTCCCACAATCACTGATATTGCCAAGATGTTATGCTGAGGCCTTCATAGTTTTTCAGTTTGCACAGAGCATACATTTCATTTGATACTGTGTTACATGGTACGAATCACTAACCTCCATTGTATCTTGCTGATTTCGACTACCAGGTTACTATGTTGAACTTTGTTCTTTGCGAATTCTCTCAGTTAAGGGAAACTACTTGGCAGTAGCCATTTTAAGCCTAACTACATGCTTCTCTTAAGCTTTATGATCTGCCAGTAATTCAAATCCTGCCCATCTAACCTTGCCTATCACTGTACCTTCAACCCTAAATACAAATTTCTGTTTGATAAAAAAGAAAATGCTATCAAACCTTTTTGCCTTTATATGAAAAATCTCATCCACAAAACACAAATTCTTAAAACCACCAACTCGAAAAACCCCACCCTATGAAATTAAATACCTTACGATTCTGCTAAATCTTACTAAATACCATAAAATTAATTCTAACTTATCCAATTACATGGGAGAAATCCATAATGTTCTATAAGCTCACCCAAATCATAAGCATATATACACTGATGGCTCTAAAATGTTGGACAGAGAGGGTGCTCTGATATCTTTAACAAATAATGCAGAAAAGATTGTCTGACAAAGTCTCAATCTTCAGTGCTGAAACCTCAGCCATACACTTGGATTTAGATATTATAGAATCAAGTGGGTCAGATAGATTCATCATCTGTACTCATAGCTCCGAAGAATAAAAACATGAGAAACCCTTTAATAAACTAAATAGGATTGACTCTATAAGGAAAAAGATGTAGTAATAGTCCTATGCTGGATACTGAGCCATATTGGCATACAAGGAAATGAAAAAGCTGACAAAATGGCAAAGAAATTTCTGAACATGGCCCTTTCTAAAGTAATGTTGCCAGATACTGACTTCTGACCCAGCATAAGCAGGACCATTAAAGAAAAATGGCAGCAATTATGGAACAACTGTGTAAATAATAAACTGTTCAACATCCAACCAATCATCTGTGAAAGATAGACAAGTTCTAGAAAGATAAGAAGGGAGGTGGTGGTTCTAGCCAGACTCTGTTTGGGAAACATATACATAATAAAAAAAATGAGGAACTGCCAATGTTTCCCATACCAAGAACCATATACAGTCAAACACATTCTACTAAATTGCTGTAACTTCCAGCAAACCCAAATCAAACTCTAAAAATCAGATAACTTAGAGGATCTATTTTGAAAATATCAATTCCAGCAACATCATAAGTTTCATTAAAGAAATTGGGTTCTACAGGAAAATATAAAAAAAAAAAGAAAAAAAAGCATTTTATGAAATCTGTTTACTTACATGGTTTTGTAACCTATTTTGAAAGGAAAAATTATTTCCAGAAATACATTTTTGAAGAAAATGATTACCAGCAATATATTTGACTATTGACAAAATCCCTCTTTATAAAATATATCAATGAAAACAAAATGATTTCTTATAAAGAAGACATACTCTATTTATATGAAACTATCAGAAAAATCTTGTCGGCATTAAATAACCCTTCAAGATTGATATGCTGTTAAATAAAATAAACCAAATCAAGCCAAACTGGTTGTGGGGACAGAGCAGAAAGAAATAGATTTGTGCCTTTCCCAATGGTATTAAAAGATGAACAGACTTACTAAACTATATTTAATTTGGTACAAAGCCAATTTTTCTCCCGCCAATCATAGATAAGCCACATCAATAGAAACAAATTATTAAACAATGTTTGACGGTTCAAATAATCAATAAATCAGACCCACCCAGCAATAAAAATATATCTATCTTCTACTTTGTACATATCTTTAACATCAGCTGTTTTCTTTATGCAATTTTAAAGAATTGGCATTGGCTCCCATAAAAAGCCCTTGGTCAATATTTCTGAACACCTGATTGTTGAATTGCAACTGTATCTGCAATACACAGACGTCAGATTTTATTGACGTTCTTGCTATCTCAAAAAACTGATTTCAACCAGTGTCGTCTTTTGTGGGCTTCAGACAGCTGTTTTTCAGCCATCTTGTAAAATGTTGTTTTCACTAGCTACCCCACTATAATGTCCTTATGCCATACTAAGCTTAGTAAATACCTTTATATCTGGCATGAGGCTACAATAATTGTGCACACAGTGAGGCTCGCACTCAGATCCTGCAAGACTAACTTCCTGATCATCACTAAATGACATAACCAAATGAAACATACATTTTTATACTTTAGTTTAAATGCGTATTATTCTGAGGTTCAAGAATTTTGAATATTGTCATTGTTACTGAAGATGAGAGAGCAAAGTCAAAGCAAAGATCACATAGAGACTTGGCAGTTGATGTCCAAAATGACTTTCAGTATGTTGTTAACTGGAGCAAATGATGGCGGCTTCATTTTAATGCCTCCAAAACTAAGCTTTCCCCCATTAATCATCTGAGACCCACCACTTGCTTTCCATCAACATGGCTGATGCTAACCTCCAGGAAAGTTACTTGTTCTGCATTCTTGGGCTAACATTTTCAGATGACATGAAGTGGAAAGACGGTATTGAATCCATTGCTAGGTCATCTGCTAAGAAATTTTCTTCACTGTGTTGTGTGAGGCAATTTTTCTCTCTAGAATCTATAAGTCTAACATTCATACATGCTTAGAATATTGCTGTTACATATGGTCCAGTGTCCCTGCTACTTACCTTGAGCTCCTTGATACAATCCAAAGAATCAGCAATATTATTGGTCCTAACCTGGCATCTCAGCTTGAGTCACTTCACAACTGCTGTAATGTTGCCACCCCGTGCCTTTTCTATAAATATTTTCATGGTAATTGTTTGGATAAGATCTAAGCTATGTTAGCTAAACTTTTAAAATTTAAGCACAGTATTAGGCTAGTGACGAGGTCTTACCAGTTTAAAATTGAACTGGCTAAGATGTAACCGCAAGTTTTATGCTAACAGTTTCTTTTCTTGCACTTTGCACTTATAGAGCTCCCTTCCGACTCCATGCTTTCCAGCAAATTTTGATCTTCAAAAATTTAAATGTAATATCAATTGCTTACTCTTCTTTTGTTCTTATTCCTTCATAATGTTTCAGTTTCTAAATCTTTCACACTCAGTAATCCCTTGTGCTTTAGTCGCTTTACTGCCGTGCTTGGGGTGAAATTGATTAAAAAAAGAAGTCGTTTTCATTTAAAGCATGAGCATCCAAATGAATCAGCTTCTTAAACTTCACAGATGTATATTTATTTATAAAATTACAAATTTACTCCCTTAGCTTACAGGACATTATTCATAAAGTAGGCTCTGAAAAAAAATTTTTTTTTTTTGTCATTCATCAGTGGATCTAGAGTTGACTCCACAGCAAATCTAGACGCCCAGATTCTGGAGCATTGGGAGCACTGGAAATTGATGGTTGTGACCAATGTTAAAGTGGCATGGGGATGCTATTCTCTTTGAGTTTTTGATGCCATAATATCTTCGAAGTTTACAGAGGCTTGATAGACAGTACAGATTTCTGTATTCCTTTAGAGAAAATTCTTATTTACCACTTTTAATTGCATCCTTATACAGAAGTTGTTTTGTTTTTTTTTAAATCACCAAAGATAACATTTTTCATCATTTTTAAAGATTGTGTTTTAAAAAATACATTTTTTTTTTTAATTTACTGAATTTGATTCTGAACACACAATACATTTTTTTTTTTTTTTTAATTTACTGAATTTGATTCTGAACACACAATACATTTTTTTTTTAATTTACTGAATTTGATTCTGTAACCCTAATTCAAAGGGCATAAAATAATTAAAGTATAATAAACTTTTTAATGCCGTGGCTTTCTTTAATTTCAAATGAATTTGGTGAATATTAAAAAAAAAAAAAAATTAACCCAGAAATTCTTAAAAAGTTAATCAACTCTTGAGATCCATAAAAAATGAAAATAAATCAGTTTGCATTAATTTTTTCTATTTTCATTGAATCAAATGTAATCTTTTTTGTAATCTTTTGAGAGATAAAACTTTGTCAGTCATTATTAATTGTTTGCTATTATTTCTTCTTTCTCTTAATTTCTTTTCTTCAGGCTCAAATTTTTTCTGAGTACTATTAAGATAAAAGAAATGCAAACAAAAATTAATAACAGTTAACATTTGATATTCTTGTTTGTCTTCAAGGTGATTTTTGGATGTGATCAAACATTTCTTCTACATGCGGAGGTATAAATCACTAAACAGAATTTATATTTTGCATATGGTCCTTTTCTTCTCTATGACTTCTTGCTGATTTTTCTACTTTGTACAAAACTTTTTTTCTCTGTTTTAATGTTTTTCCTGACCCTCATGCCATTTCTGGCATCTACATGGAATCAACTGAGGAAAATTTCTCATTTTTATGTATGTCTATTCACATTCATTATTGTCCTATTAGATATGTTCCAATTATTGAATGAAAAGTTGTCTGTTTTATAATGATTGTGCTTGGCTTTTGTGTGTCTGTTTTCTTTGGAATCAGGTTAACTGATGCATTGCCAGATTCATGAATTCACAATAAGGAACAAACTCACTGAGAATGGCTTGTTATATTAATGCACTACTCAATGTTTTGGTATTTTGGAAGGTATGCTGAAAAGTTCTCAACTCAACTCACTTTCAAAAATAAGACCAAGTGACCGAACATCTGGTTTTATTTTTATTTATTACAAGGGTTTGTGGGCAAATGAAATAAAATTTATAAATAAATAATAATAATAATAATTTTCCCATGATGCTACAAGTAAAGGAACCAGAAATATGATTACCCCACTTGGCCTTTGTACAATGCCATTAGGCGGTATTGTTGAAGTCTATAAAAAGATAAACATTTCCTAACTCACCATCTTTCTCCCTCTTGCACCAAGATATAGCATAATGTGAGAATTACGTTCCCATTGGAGAATGTTATTTTCCCTTGTCTGCTGACAACTGAACTCTCTTTTCCCTTTCAAACATATGGCATTCACAAACCTCTACCTATTAAACAGGTATTGAACTCACACTCTTTGGGTCCTGTCACTGGTTAAGTTGGTGGAGAACTTGGAAAGGGGAATTAACTGATAACAGACATCCATTAGACATGGCACTTGGAACTAGAACAGTCTACCCCAGCGAGCGAAATAAAGGGTTCAGTTCAATATTCCAACCACCTGAAGAAGGCATGAGCATACAACAGCTGAAATGTTGTGATAAATATGGCAACAAAGATGAGGACAATAGAGCGAATAATGTAAATAGTGTAAATAATACCTCATCTCAGGTATATTGATAGATACCCAAGAGGCATTGTGAAATTTAATTCGTTAGTCACAATAAAAGAAAGAATAAAGAGTTCATAGTAGAAACTCAAGTTTTTTTTATGCTTCTTCTTTGTTTATCATATGTGAACATGCACACACCTAAAATAAGTACAAACGTGCAACCTTTTAAATTGCATAGGCTACTTGTCATGATGAACACTTCTCAGCACTTACTCATAATTAGCTTAACCTGATACAAGGTCATACGTTTAGGGTGCCCACTGAAGAGTAAGCTATCTGAGATATTTTTATATGCAGGACGTGTGCCTTAATGGCTCTCCACAACTTTCTATTCTTTTATAACCCTGAGTAATGTTGGTCCCCATACTATCTCTTCCAGTCCATGTTCTGCCATCCATTGGTACAAGCTCGTTAAGTAGGTTGCCTTCCTGTGGGCATCATCTTCATCAAAGCCTCTTTCCTCATTTTTTGTCCGAGAAATTTCAACCTCTTCTTTCTGATTGTAAGTAAAAGTGTCCATTTGTTTCCATTTTCCTTAAAACTTCCTCATTGCTCACATGTTCTGCACTTGGTATTCTCAACATCCTTCTGTAGAGCCACATCACTCTTGTTTCTAGTCTCCTCTTCATCTTTGAGAAAATTGTCCAGCAAACATTCCCATAAAGGAGGATTGATATTACATAACAGTTAAGCACTCTTATCTTTTTTCTAAACTAAACTTTCCTGTTATTTTAAATATTTTGTTTAGTCTTTTGGAAGACACCTTTCGCTATTCCAGTGCATCTTCGGATTTCGGTGTTACATTTTCGCGCATCTCTTATAATACATTTCAGATAGTTTAATTTCTGTATTTTCTTTATCGCCTCCAATTTCTAGCTCATATTCTTGGCTACCCCTATTGCAAATGATCATACAATCTGTCTTTTTACAATTGATGTCCTTTTTTTTCTCATTTTCCTATAATACATTATCACGAAGTACCTTCAGTTTTCTTTCTAAGTCTGTCATCAGTGTGGTGGTAGTAGTAGAAGTAGTTTTAGTAACAACAATTTGAAAAATAATCTTGCCAGCTACAACTTTACACCGAGGCGTACAAATTTTCTAATTAGACACTGACCTTTCTAACACTTTGCACAAAATTGATATAATTGCCATGTATTTCCTTTTTACGTGTTTATATTGTAACTGAAACAGCTTACATATCCAATGGATAGGGTACGAGCTTGTCACGTATTATCTATCTTAATTTTAGCTTGTTTCTTATGTCTTAGTCACGCGAAGAGAAAATAATCCATACTGAAACGGTGAGCGGAAATTAATAGAACCTTTATTCCGTATCCCAAACAAGAAACATCTTTCGACAGATATTATATTCTATATGCATTTAATTTTAACTTTGAACAACAGTAGCAGCTAAGCTAGGTTTTAATATGTGAACTATTTCAACATATGAAGAAGAGACTTGAGGCAACAGAAATGTAGTTCTACAGAACTAAACACGTGAGAAACGACGAAGTCTTATAGAAAATGGAAACTAAAAACATGATACTTATACGTAGCATGAGAGAGAGTTGAAATTTCTAGGGACCAATGAGAAAAGGGGGCTTGAAAAATTTGACACTAACAGGACATTTGCAGCGGACCCCTCGAGCGCCCCCGTATCACAAAAGGTTGATGAGGTCACAAGAGGCCCGCTAACATTTTCGAAGACGTTAAATCTGACATGGTGAAACAACATAGACGACAGAACGAGTATATATAAAATATAAGCTAATTTATTCTAGAAAAATAATAAAGAAATAAAGGTGGTCGGAACGGTAGAGATGCAGATGTTCCGGTGCAGGCATTGATGGTCGAGCTTGGTTGTTACAGGTGATCGCTGCTGGTCATGCAAATGATCGCTGTTGGTCGTTGCAGTTGAAGTTGATGTTGGTCGTTGCAGATAATCGCTGCTGGTCATTGTAGTTTGAGGTTGATGTTGGTCGTTGCCGGGATGATCACTGCTGGTCATTGTAGTTTGAGGTTGATGTTGGTCGTTGACGGGATGCCAACTTGACGTGTTGGGAAGGAAAGAGGAGCTGGCGTTGCGATGTTGTTCGGGCATGTCAAAAGTCCAGGGCAGGCGTTGCGTGTCTGCCGGTCGAGTCCGATATTAGTAACCTCCCGTAATAATTACAAACGTAGTGTACGGGAAATGTTATGGACGACGTGCAGGCAGCCAGTAGGGACCGAATGCCGAGAATTGGCAAGGAGCCAGAAGTAAGAGGCGAAGTAGAGACAGAAAGAAAAGTTTCCAACTATCGTCAAGTTGGCAGACAAAAAGAAATGGGAGCGTAACTTAATACACAGCCCGGTGATCGACGTCTTGGCCACGGAGGCCAGAAGCCTGCGTAACGATCGTTTCAGTCGCCGACCCTAAATTTAGCGAGAAGTCACTGTCTTGTGGTAAGGGAGACTAGCAAGAGAATTGGTAAGTAAACACAGTAAAGTCCATCGATAAAATGAGTAGAGCTTAGCTAAAAGAAAACCATGGTCTAAAAATGCCTAGAAGTATATTACGACTAAGTTCGTAATATAACTAAACTGAAAAGGTAACTTGCTAGTCTCTACCTCGGGTTAACAGCGTGTAGGGAGCACAACCGAAAGGTAAAGGTCGAAATGACCTGTTCTCTTCCGGTTTAAGGAGCCAAGGAGGAGCTAACTCCGACAATACCTCCCACCAGATTAAAAGTTGTAAAGAAATGAACTTTTAATATATAAGGAAAAGGTTCATGAAAGTTTTGATTATTGTCCTTGTGAGCTGAAAAGAAAATGTGTCAGAAGTGTGGTTGAGATGCGTGATTCGACGAAATGTGCTTGTGTTGTCGTCAGGGTGCAGTGTATTTCTCTAGTGAGTCAGAGTTGTCGCCGTAATAAAAGCGTGTATTTGTTATCAACTGACGTCGTGTTGAAATAGATCGCCAAATGTGTGTTTGAGAAGAATGAGAAGTTTGAGAAGCTAGCTTAATTCCCAAAATATGCGTAATTCTGTGAGTCGAATTAGTATAGGCGATGTTGAATTGTAATTTCATGTCGAGGTTGAAAAATAAAAGGTTTGTAATATAATTAAACTGAAAAGGTAGCTTGCTAGTCTCTACCTCGGGTTAACAGCGTGTAGGGAGCACAACCGAAAAGGTCGAAATGACCTGTTCTCTTCCGGTTTAAGGAGCCAAGGAGGAGCTAACTCCGACACATTAAAGGCAAGGACATAGGTAGGTTATACGCATCTTTTCTATCGAAAAATGGTTGACAGAACAGGGATTAGGAGAAATAGCAAAACTTTACTAAATGCTACAAAAGACAGGAGATTGTGGATAGCCATAGTCTCCTGAAAGAACACAGCACATAGAAGATTGGTTACTGCCAGGTTAGCCATCTTCTTCCATTCCTATCAGCATCGCTTAAAGTAACGAGAGAAAAAAATGTCTTGAAGTTGAAAAGGAAATTGACAAGCAGACAGTAAGCAAAAATATTCTATAAGTAAAAAGCATATATAAAGAACTTTGAATGACTTGAGCGAAAGATTAACATTCTTTTCTGTGCATTTTTTTAAAGAAAGGAGTGTAGTGATGAATGAATCAGTTTAATTGGTTATTCAACATTTGTTTTTGAATTGTCTTTTAATTTAAAGTGTCTCCGGGTAAGTAAAGTTCTTTTTGTGATTATAAATCTTTCATCTTCAGATGGGCGCTCCATTTTTTAGTTACAGTTCTTTGTAGAATAGGCTCCCACGAACACCACTCTCTTAACCTCTTTAAGTGAAGCGTAAATCGTTATCTATCCTTAGTCTCGTAATCTTCATTTCCTACCGCCTCCTCTTTCATTCATGCCACACACCTTAATCATTATAACCATTTTAGCAGTCACCCTCTACCTTGAGTGGCTTACAAGCCTTGTATTATGTAAACTTTAGTATACAGAAACGTTGTGCTTAAAATATATTTACTTTTCACATATTTCATTTGATGTGAATTTCCTGTTAAAAAAGTCTAACGTACACTGATAGACTTTTCTGTCGCATTTTAACTTCCAAAATAAACGTCTTTGTTTTCTCATTCGTCTAAAATGCTATGCGCATTTTCTGTTTACTTGGAATGTTTTGAATTTGAATTTATGTTTAGTCGTGAACATAAGAGATTCTTTCATCAATAAATTTCGACAAAAAGGTATTATTTTCATTTGTAATCCAAGACTGTATTAACTTCTAGTTGTTGCAATAGTTTCCATAAGCAGTTATAAAAAAAAAAAAAAAGGCAAAGAAATTCATAGTGGAAAAAATTCATAAATCATTGTGGAAACAAGCTTGCAACAATAAGAATAGATGCAATAATGCTGATTTGCTGTTCTTTACTCTTGGATATCAGCGTTTTTATGGTTACTTGAGAAAAAGGGGTTTTCTGTCAATCTTCATTTCTTTGACTTCCCTGATTAAATAATCGAAGTTTGTCCCATCATGGATTTATCTACTGCAGAAGTTACTCACTCACAAGATATTTGGGTTTGGTTGACTGAGACAATCAACTGGGTAAGCCTAAATTTTCACTTTTGCGAGAATTCCATGTTCAATGGATCACTAATGTAACGACTAAAACTATCATTCTGGACATTCATTTTTTTAAAAAATCTAATGCAATTTTATTCATAACCATGACCTTTGACTTTCTTAAGGCGTAGCAGTATAAAATCCCCCTATAGTAGTACTTTACAAGCAATTACAGTTCTGTAGTATTATTTTTAGTTCCATTGAAAAAATTTAACAGGCGAATCTTCCTTTACTAAGAAAATTGAAAAAAGATAGGCTAATCAATAGATAGACAAAAAAAATGAAATGTGGAATTCGTAGTAGGGTTTTTTAATGACCTCGTCACGAATTTATTACTAAATAAGGAAGTGGACTGACAGTAGAAGGGGACAATATTTAGAGGTAGCAGAAGTGACCATCTTTGAAAATAAGAATTGATTGAGCCATATTTGATTTGATATCGGAAATTCGAACACGCCAAACAAATAAGAAGATTTCGGAATTAAACTAATAACCGGAAGAATTTTATTTTGTCTAAAAACATAAAAGAATGGGCAATTGAGAGTCTCAAGAAGTTGTTAACCCCTTGCCAGGGGAAACTCAGGTTCTGTCGTTTCATCTCTCTCTCACCCTCTCTCTCTGACGTCTAAAGCTAAATAAAATCCAACTAACTCTTGCCTCATTTCTCACTTATTCTCATCGCCATCTTGGCGAAGTAGAGTATAACGAAGAAAATAAATGCCAGAGAATACAAGTTGGTTCTCTTTCTTTTGTTACCTTTCCGCTAACCATTAATCCCCCAAAATGGGAATGAGCAGAGGAGATCTATGAAATTAATTAAAAATACAATCTCTTTCTGTTCCATGTAAGACTCACCTCTATTTGGCTTGACGAATAAAGAATAAAAAAGAATCGTTCTACAATTTTGGAAGAGGTGTACAGTTTTTTCTGTCGACTAATCTTTTTAAGATGATCACGCCCTTGGATAGCCATGAAAAGAGGGTCTACAACGGCATCATAATAACTGAAATTTTGCGTTTCACTTACTAACGTGACTTATTTCGAACTCAACCCCTATTTTTCCCTCAATAGCGTTAGATAGTTCAATTGAACTTATTAATAAGTATATTATTTAAAAAACGTTTTTCTATGTTATGTTTTCAAGTTGTTTCTTATGGGCGTTATCGTATGACCTAATCTGACATTTTTTGAACATATGTATAAAATATTAGTTTATGTGTGTTAGAAATCATATTGGCTTAATATTTCCTTTACGTACATTCCTATCTATAAAAGAAAACATTGATTATATTAAAATTATCTAATAGACAAAATCGAATAATTTTAGATTAGATTATGATATACAGTAAGGCCTTTAAGAAAGGACGAAGTTGACGACAAAAAATTATTTTTTCATGTATCGTCTTCTCTGGGAAGCAATAAAAACTGCTACAAGTAATATTAATCAAAACAGTAGAAAAGGTAACAAAATCAGTAGAAAAAGGATTGATGACTATAGAATGTTAATATGATATTAATATATAATATAAATATTCGGTTATATGGCAATATTTGGCTTTGTCAGCAAATTTATACAGGTAAGGAGTTTGGGTACCATAATACAGGCACACAATCCCACAATTCATTTAAGAAAATGAACAATGGCACATCTATCATGGCTAATACTTTGCATACCCATTTTATCATAGATACCCATTTTAACTCAGTAGACCCTAGGTATTATACTCTGAAACTCGCGCTCTATTACTAAAAAAAAAAAAAAAAAAAAAAAAAAAAAAAAATAAACAAAGCTTGAAAAAATTTCCCAGCATTTGTTGCTTACTTTTTGTTGTGTGTGCTGTATTTTTCGGAGTTTAACCTGCCGCCATTTTCGGTGGCCAAACATTTTTTCTATTCTGACATCTGATAAGGGTTTGATTTACAAAAGAAAAGATTTCATTTGAGCTGTACTGACTGGATTTACCCGGACTATATAACCGAACAAATTTTCCCTCTTCCTGAAAGGTAGGACTGTTTCTTTTTATTTATGGATGGCGAAGATCTGATCAAGGCCATAAAAGTCTTGTTCAAGACCAGCTGACTAAAAACATTACTTTTACTCCCAATCTGTGGTCACTTTTGTTATTTTAATATTAAGAAATCTGTCTCCATAGCCGTATGAAGTGATGGTAGTAGTGAAAGTAAAGGAATCTTCCCTTGGATCGTTTATACTCAGTAAAGGCATAGTTAGTATAATTGTTTTATGTAATCCTAACTTTATGCTCCTATCGAAAAAAATGTATGATGCTCGATTTTGCCATTCGTCTCCCTCCCAAGGAGAAATGACAGCGGTCGCCCATGTCTGCATCGTGTTAAAAATAATAATTCTTCACACAGCCATAGTATTTAAAGACGTTAACAGAGTGTCGGGTTTACGACACGAAATTCCACCCATTTTGAATCGACGAAATGAGAAAATTTAGCGACATGATTTCAGACAAATATTTGCATTTAAGACTATTTAATTTATCCGAGACTATTTAATTTTACGAGAGCAAACCGGTTTTTTTTTTGTGTGTGGGGGGGGTAGGAAATTGGTACGTTTTTCTTTGTCAGCGTATTTGTCTCTCAATCTCTAACTTGTATGACAGCGCTATATTTAAGCTGTTTGTTGTTTAACTTTGTATTGATTCCCCCCTATACGTCCGCTCAGCTTGTGTGAATCTAAACATCCTTTCGTAACACGTTTCTGATTTCCTTTTATTTCATTGTCAACAAATAAAGTGCCAGTAAAAGTGCATAAAAACTGAGGCAAACAATTTCATGGGAAGCTTCAGGTGTGAGAAATCGAAACACAGATTGAGCATATATAAAACGTTGGAACACCAACAAAAATAATTCATCATTTGCAGAAACGCCAATAATGAACGGACTTTTTCTTTGTGCTTTCATCTTTGCCATCTCCCTAGTCACCGGTAAGTCATTTCATTTTATTTTTTCTCTCGTCTTTTTTTAACAATCGTCATGACTTTAAAGACATCTCTCTTCCGTCACTCTTTTCAACAATACGTAATTTGAATTTTATTGTATTTCAATGGATCGACAATAAGCCATTTCTTTTTGTTAATTTGTCGGTTTCAGATAAGTAAGTAATAGATAGCCACTCGTATCCGAGTATGCCTGTCTCCTTGGACGGCTAGTCAATCCCTGCTTAGGTAAATGTGTGTTTGCTCAACACCCACATATCCCACATGTGGTTTGATATTGCAACTATGCTGAGCAAACCTTAGTGCGCTACCTTCCAGAAACTGTAACTATCTGGTGTCTCTGACAAGACAATTATGTTCAAACCCTCGTCTTTGTGCTCGCTCGACAATCGACGGCTCTCAAATAGTTCCGTCTACCCAATTTCTCTCGCGAGGCTTGAGGTCTACTATGGTTTTTAGACACTTTCCAAAGGTGCCGCAGGCTAGGTTCGCCTCTACAGGCCGATAACATCAAGACGCCGCTTTTCTGACAAATCGACCATGGTGAGATTAGAACCCGGGTCTCATGGTCAGAAAGCCAACGTTCTAACTACTCATTTTTATGATACTTTGGTAAAGAACAGCAAGAATCTTCATATATTTTGGGATCTTCATCCGCGCACCCACAGAGCTGGAAATGTGTCATAAACCTGATAAAAATTGTAGTAGATGTTAAATGTTCTCCGAAAACATTTACCTATGAAAAATGTTTGCAGAGTTGTTTGTTGGAAATATTTCAGACATTTGACTATCAGTCAAAATGATGACCTTTTTAACAAATGTAAATAAATCAGTAGATTCGAGGAAGTAACAAAGAAACTAATGAAGCTTCCTCTCTTTTGGACAGAGATAGAAGTTTATCACTTGTTTCCTGTTTAGAATTGTTCCTACTAAAGTCTTTTTCATTCTCTCTCATTCTCGATAGCCCCTTGAATCTTAGTGGTTTGCTTGGGGTGAATTGATTAAAAAAAACACGTAAAAAGGGCTCGGATTTTAAGATTGATGAAGGTTTATTCGGCGGTAGTTAGAGCAATCAGATTCTAATGGTTATTTGGGTTTTAATTAGCGAATATCAACTAATTTAAGTGTCTAAGTTTATTCCAGCAAATTGTCATATGTGGAAGTGTTGGTTTGGGAATTTGGTGACACCGTGGTTGGATAGGGCGTACTTGCACTCAGTGAAAACTGGTGAACAATAACTGACTAGTACTAAATAATAATAATTAGACGAGATGATGAGATACCCCTAGCCATGAACAGTGGAACGAAAACAGTCCACTCCCGTAGATTAAATAAATGGTTCAGTTACCTGTAGGTTACCGGAGGAAGCGTTGTGATAAAATCAGCAAAGATGACGACAATAGTCCGAATATAAATAGTGTAAATAATCAGTTAGTTAATTAGTTAACAAACAATCGCAGGTATGGTTCTGACGCTTCTCATTAAATGTAAAGAAGGACTAAGTAGCATGAAGTAAAATTCCTTTTCGTTAGAATTTAGTTTATTTGAAAAATGAATATATTGAGATTTCAATAAAAAATTTCTTCGTAGAAAGTTTTGTTTGAATCAGTCAAATGTAAAATTTTTATACGCGTTGTGATATGAACACGTGTGGAACTCCTGAAATAAAGTCCACTACAAATATGGCAGACTCGAAGAATGAGCCTACTAAAAAGAAAATGTAACAGAAAAACAACAAGAAACTGATATATATGTACAAATAGGTATATGTATTAAACAACAAAAAGGGTTTACAAAAACATTAACTTGTTGAGTGAGAGAGATGTTCATGGTGTCTTTCCAAGGAAAAGCATAGCGCTCTTCACGAAGGGGAAAACGCAATCTTCTGCGAGAGCCTTACATGGTCGCAGTGTCCGCTGATAAATGGAAGAAGAGAGAGAGAACGAAGTATTCGCGAGTATTTATACTTTAGAGATAGCGACCCTAGGAACAACTTGGGCAAGTGGGAAATTAAACAATTAGGAAAATAAGGAGGAGTTAATTCTGACAAGTGGGAAATTAAACAATTTAAGTGAAGCCGGGGATGATGACGTGTGTTTAAAATGACTGAATGGTAATTTAGAATTTACAATGCGTTAGAAAGGCCTATGACAGTGTCAATAATATTATACAACTTGGATAGAGGCCCCCTAGATTTTGAGGCCCTGGACTTCAGCCTGCTGAGCCTAGAGGTAAATCCGGCACTGGTGTTGGTACTTTATGGCTTTGTTGATGAAAAACTTTAAGATTGACTTTATTTTGCTTTAGGTCATGGCTTTAGCCAGACGTGTTCATATTATGGGAAGACGTACAATGTCGGTGATAGCTTCAAGATCAGGTGTAATACTTGCACCTGCGGTGTAAATGGAACTGTGTCTTGTACACGAATGCTTTGTCATCCACCAGGTAAGTATCGTTAAAATATTTTGGTGCGTGTAGAAATTCATTTCGTAATTATCAGAAGAAAACATAACTCGTGTACTGGGAAGGTACAAAAAGTTTACAAAAATTCAAGAAGACTGACCGCGGATGGAGATCTTTAACCCTCAGTTTACAAATGGACGCAGAATTGTTTTTCAAAACTATTTTTTCTCCCTTATAATTATTTTATCCGAATTATTTTTTTGTGATTTTTATTTATTTCTTCATTTTCTATTATCTACATAAATTTTGAACAAAAATATAAAATTATGATGAGTGAACCCTCCCCACATTGCCAAATGAGTTCATTGGACACTTGGTTAAAATTTTTAATTAAATAAAAAATACCGATCATTCTAAATGCCATTATGCAAAGCCTTTTTTTATTAGGTTTTTCAAATTACTCATTTTCTTAGTTATATAATGCTTGGAAAAGTTTTCTAATAGTATTTACTAAGACATTTGAAGATTAAGCAATACCGCCCATTATATTGCATCGTCTTTGAAGGAACCTTGCATCATCATTCAACAAGTATAAAAAACAATAATAGCTTGCTAACTATTCATTTGTCCTGTGGCCTTAGAATTGTAATCCTTCCACAAAATGTCAAAGCGTCAAAAGCTAAACTTTGAAGATATTTCACAATTGTTATCTGAGTTAAATGAACAGTGGGAAGAAGAAATTAGAGTTGAAGCTTCTTTTTCTGATGATGATAATGAAATCGGATGATGATGATATGAATGATGACGATAAAGCTGATAGAAATGATTCTTCAATAATGAATGAAAAATATTATTCAAAGGATAAGTCTGAAATTTGGTCTTCTAAACCAATTGAAATGACACAAGGAATAACGTCGTCCTACAATGTTTTACATCAAAAGCCTGAACCTTCACGTTTTGCAAGATCTTGTGATTCAGCTCTTCCATCATTTATATTGTTCATGAAGATAAAAATCTCCTGGAAATAATCCCCAAAATGGACAAATGCTGAAGGAATTCGGGTCTCACAGTTATTGATACAACTACAAATTCTAGTGAACCAGGAACCATCCACCGAGAGAAAGAAAACAAATATGCACCTTGTATGACCCTAAAATGGATAGAAAAAAGCAATACCAATTATAAGACAAAGGGTTAATATATGTATTATTTTAATTAATTAATTTTTGACTGGCTGTCTTGTTGAATGGTGCACAACAAAGACTATTTAGATGAAATTGGAAGAAAAGATGTTGAAATGCCGTTACCAGTAATTCAGACATCAAAAAGGAGAAAGTTTCATTCTGATCAGTAACATGGTTATGTCGGAGTATTTTGACTTAGTCTGACTGAAACAAACAAAAAAAAAAGGGGGGGGAAAACATTATCAATGTTTGGAATTACCAAAGAAATAAAAAAAGAAAAGAATGCACGAACAAATCCTAGATTTCAACTGTTCAGTGTTCATGAGGATATCTTTTTAATCTTTTCACTCCAAGAAAGGTAGTAAAGACACTAAGACGCAAAGGGTTACTGAGTGTTAGAGAATGGGAGATCAATATACTATTAAAGAGAGAGGACAATAAAAGAACAAGAATTAAGAAGATGAACAATAACCATTGACATTGCATTTAAATTTTTGAAGAGGAAACTTGTCTTGAAAGCAAGAAGCCGGATGAGAGTTACACAAACCAGAAATGCGATAGGAGAAACTGTTAGTATAGAACTTACGGTTACGTCTAACCATTTCAACTGTGAAATGATGAGACCTTGCTGCCAATCTAGTACTATAATTGCGTTAGTATATCATCTAGTACATAATTGCATTAGTGATATGTCGTAATTGCAACATAGCAAATAAATTTCCAATATTATAAAATTAAAATCTGCAACTTATATTTTTACAAGATTTTTGTTTGTGATGGTGTGTGTATTGATTATTTTGTTTTTACGGCCTATCAATCTTTTTATGTTATTTAAAGCCAGAAAATATTTTTTACAATCTGCTGATAACTAGGATAGGCTTGTTAACTAACACATCCAAAATGAAACTGACCCCTTTTAATTATCTTATAGAACCATTTTTGCCTCCATGGCTGATACTGACCCCCAGGATAACTCATTACGCCTTTTCGGACTAATGTTTTCAGCTGACACAAAGTACAAACATTATATTGAATCAAATGCTAGGAAAGTTGGTTCACTGTGTTGTGCTAGACAATACTTCTCATCAGAACCTATCTTACATATTCGTCTATGCATTGAATATTGCTACCACATCTGCTCTGGTGCTTCTGATAGGTATTTACACATTTTTGTTAAAATTCAAAGTATCTGCAATGTTATCAGTCCTGACCTGGTATCTCAGCTTCAATCACTTTCCAGCAGATTTTTGTGAAAAAAAGTTCACAAAAAAATTTGAGAATTGAATTAAAATTTCCATGAAACTCGCATTGTCATTGGTAGCGACAATCTAGCAAAGCAATGTCTTGTAGCTTGAAAGAAAATTTGCTCGATATTACGGCATTTTTGATCTCCCTGTATCTGCTGTAGTGGAAATAAATAGGTATTATTTTCGGAGTGGCCTGCGTGTGTGTTTTTTTTAATGTGAAACAGAAGCAAACGTAGGTGAGTGATTACTTGGGCAAACCAGTCTCTGATAACGACTTTACCTGTCTAGGCAGTAACAGGAAAAGTCTTGCCATGACACGAGATGAATACTCAATTTTAAGATGGCTGAATTATCTCTCCTTCAAACAATATTTGCAGTCTGATTTGAGTCCGAGTCAATAATGACACAGGGTGTAACGAAATGGACGACATTGGCAGCTTAATAAAACATTTCGTTCAAATTTACTTGTTGTGGGATGCTAGTATGTTTGGGTAAATATTAGTCACCATTATGTTTCGGGGACCAACACTTTGGAGAGTAAATATTTACGGCCTTCTGGGACATTTATCCTGAAAATAATATTGGCGGGCTCAATGTGAGTCCAGGTAAAAATGAGTTACACAAAACAATAAATACAAAACAAACGTCAATGCATGTATTAACAAAAGGAATTAAATGTATATACAATTGTAACGAAAGGATAAAAAACATTAAAATAACTTATAATAAGAACGTGATTGCTTGTTTGTGTGTGTGTGTGTGTGTGTAACAAGCGTGTGTGATAGACACGCGAGTGTATATGCGTGAGTGAGAGGGTACAAGGAGGCGAACGCGGCTCAGAGGCAGCGTTCCTATCTCCATCAGAAAGCCAGGGCTTTAAAGATCAAAAAGTGGGTGAGTGAGAATATCATTGCCTATTTATAGGCTTAAAGAACGCCCTCTAGCAGGTGTTTTGGCACAGTCAAGTGGGGTAACCCACATTACACTAGACGACAAGATCAAGCGACAGATTCCATGTATATGATCATTAAATGCATAAAAACAAGTTTACAGAAATATTATTATCATTATTATTATTATTATGATACAAGAAAGAAAAGAACATCATCATTTAAACTTATTAAATGTTTCTTCAAAATCCTTAGTTGACGTTATAAAGCGAAAGGAATATGTTTAAATATGCCGCGGGAGATTAAGTGCGTGTTCTCACTGTGGTAGGTCACGTTGTAAGCGAGTGAGGTTTTTACAATCCGCGCCGCTAATAAGCTAGGGTCTCAGGCCCCACCGACAAAACTTTGATACGGGAACCCCCTTTCCAACAAACGTCAATTTTTCAAATTGGAGGCCACAAACAATCGAAGGAAATTTGGGGGTAGTGCAGCGCTTTTTTTAAATTACCAAAAATCAGGGAATTATCCAATTTAAATGAAAATGTCGGTACATATTCATTATTTACTTTTATAATGAATTTTTTTTTAACTCTGAGAAAATGTTATTCTTTTTCTAATAACCACCAATATTTTCATGACTAAATTTTACTCGAAAGAAAAATGTTTAACTCGCAAATTTTTTTCCATAAAGATTAATCGCCGACGCATCTCTGCTGAAAAAAAAAGTTTTACAAAGATTCCAACACAACACAAACGGGATTGTCTTAAAAACAGTATTTCAGTTTTCTGGAAAAATTTTTCATGCAGCAAATATATAGAGGCAAGTTAAGAAAACTTAAGAATTAATAATTAACGCTGTTTCTCATGTTCTTTTTGGCATAAACATACAGACGAAAATCCAGGTCGTACACAATCATGACATTGGAAACTCGACATTTCACGCCATTAACTAGAACAGTTGCGTCAATTTTATTAACTGACTTGAGTCGGGGAAAAAAAAGTAAATGGAAAAATGTCTAAAAGCGAAAAAATAGAATATACGATGGTGGGAGAGACAAATGAGACTTAAAACTTAAAAGTGGTGGTTATTCGTTGTTTTTGTTTTTTTGCTGTTTTTTTTTTTTTATTATAGAAATAAAAGCGAATGAGAATAAAGAGAACTTCTCTATCGGGTGGAGTGCGAATAGTAAACACCTTGTTTCAGTAACAATGCAATTATGCATTGGAAAAGGAGGTCTCAACCAAAAAGTAAACAAAATGACCTTTTTACGAATCTGATTTTTGCCCGCATCTGTGTCAATTGTGTGAAGAACTGTTTTGAAAATCCACGAGTTCAAAAATGAAGGCATGGAGCTTTCATTTTGACTGAAACTAAGAACAACCAACACACAAACTCTATCTATCTATCTATCCATCCATCTATCTAATTCAGAGAGATTCTGAAATGTTTTAAGGAATTTTTGCTCACTTAGTCAGATTTTAATAAATTTATATCAATCCACGTATGTTCTTTACTTTCGTTGCTGCTGTTTTGGACAGAAAAAAAAACAGCGAAATTCCCGTTTTTATTTTTTATTGATCCTTTCAACACTTCTAATATTTTTTTTTGATTTCCGGTAGGTATTTGAATAAAACTCTTTTTGCGGAAATATTTTATGTTCTTTTCGTTCACTGCTTTTTTATATCCAATTAAGCAGAAGAGAAAAAAAAGAACGAAAGATTTACGGGGAAAAAACGAACATATTTCAGTATCAACCAGACCAATGAAAAAATAATAAGTTCATACATTATTAGTCTATAAAAGTATTAATATAATAATTATAAAAGCTTATTTAAATGCGATTAATGACTTTTACAGTTCGATAATTTTGAAGTATTTGACATTAAAATAATTTTTTTTTAAAAATTGGATGATCAATAAAATCAGCATTTAACCGTCCGTTCACTCAAGCGGAATAAGAGACGAGGTTTGAAAAATATAAACTAATTAAACTTAAGTTGTAAACCGAAACGAAACATGATTTGAAAATTAACATAAGAAGCTGGGCAGGGCCGTATTTAGATTTCTCCAACATCTCCCATTTTCACGAGTAGAGAAAAATGGAAGAGTGTGTAGCGGACCGTGTTTTTTTTTTTTTTTTTTTGTTTTATTTTTTATATACATGCGTTGTGATATGAACACGTGTGGAACTCCTGAAATAAAGTCCATTACAAATATGGCAGACTCGAAGAATGAGCCGACCAAAAAGAAGATGTAACAGAAAAACAAGAAACCGATATATATGTACAAACAGGTATACGTATTCAAAAAGGTTTACAAAAGACAAAAACATTAACATGTTTGTGTGCATGAACGTAAAGAATTCGTGTTTCAAAGTATGTTCGTACGTGTGTGCGTGTGTGTTGTTCATGGTGTCTTTCCAAGGATAAGCATAGCGCTCGTCACGAAGGGGAAAACGCAATCTTCTGCGAGAGCCTTACATGGTCGCAGTGTCCGCTGATAAATGGAAGAAGAGAGAGAGAACGAAGTATTCGCGAGTATTTATACTTTAGAGATAGCGACCCCTAGGAACAACTTGGGCAAGTGGGAAATTAAACAATTAGGAAAATAAGGAGGAGTTAATTCTGACAAGTGGGAAATTAAACAATTTAAGTGAAGCCGAGGATGATGACGTGTGTTTAAAATGACTGGATGGTAATTTAGAATTTATAATGCGTTAGAAAGGCCTATGACAGTGTCAATAATATTATACAACTTGGAAAGAGGCCCACTAGATTTTGAGGCCCTGGACTTCAGCCTGCTGAGCCTAGAGGTAAATCCGGCACTGGTGTTGGTACTTTATGGCTCTGTTGATGAAAAATTTTAAGATTGACTTTATTTTGCTTTAGGTCATGGCTTTGGTCAGACTTGTTCACATTATGGGAGGACGTACAATGTCGGTGATAGCTTCAAGATCAGGTGCAATACCTGCACATGCGGTGTAAATGGAACTGTGTCTTGTACACGAATGTTTTGTCGACCACTAGGTGAGTATCGTTAAAATATTTTGGTGGGTGCAGAAATTCATTTATTATTATCAGGGGAGAGGAAAAAAGATATAAAAGCAATAGCGAGTTATGGATTAAAGAAAGTAATTAGTAATTAATTAAAATCAAACGCGGTGATTGAAAGAACAAAAATAATTTTAGTATTCAATAACATTACTAATGACTTCATGTAATGTGAGTGTCAAAGAACGAGATCGCATTCAAATCGATTAGGAATTAGAATTAGCATTTATCAGCAACATAAGAATCAATAATCAATCGAGCTATCAAAGTAAATGAAAGTGAAACTATAGATTTTGTGGGTTAATATGACTAAAGATTATAATCATGTTTAAAATAAATTCAATCGATAACGGCAGATTGTTGAAAGGCAAAAGAACTCATTCTGAAGCACATTTATTAGTCGAAATACACACACACACACATACACACTCACTGTTTCCGGAATTTTGTTTTTAAAAGAATAAGGGAAGTGTTCTGACTAGGAAAATCATTTTAAAATAAGAATAGACAACAGAAATATTGGTTTTATTCATGTGAATAATAAACTATAACTGCAACACATGATCCGAAACCAGAATTCGGGACAATGTGGTGAGTACGAAATAATATCAGGTCATCCCATAAGTTCTGTCCGAATTTTGAATAAAGAAAACAAGTGACCAAATGTTACATTTAATTACAGATTCAATCAACAATGTATTTTCCCTGATTATCTATGACTTCATTCCATCTATTAACAAGCTTTCTAATTCCATTACTGTAAAATTCTTTTGGTTTTATTTCGAAGAACTCACAAATGTCAGTTTTAATCTCTTCCTGTGTTACAAAAGCTGTTTCTTCCAATGATTCTGTAAGCTACGAAACAAATGGTAGTCTGAAGGAGCAAGATCGGGAGAATAAGGTGGATGAGGAATTTTCTTCCAACCAAGATCTTCGATCTTTTGTGACGTGATTCTTGCTGTGTGGCGTCACGCATTGTGCTGATGAAACATCACCTCTTTTCGATTCATTAGAGCAGGTCTTTTTTCCTCAAAGCTTGGTTCAAACGCTCTAATTGCTGACAGTATATTTGAGCATTAATTGTTGCATTAGGTGGTAAGAATTCAAAGTGGATTATTCCTTGGCGATCCCACCAGATTGAAATAAACTTTTCCACATGAAGTTCCCTTCTTGGCTGTGGCTGGGGTCCTTCCCCTTTACCAAGCCACTGTCTACGACGCTTAACATTTCGATAAAAGATCCATTTTTCGTCGCCAGTCACAAGTCTATCCAAAAAAAGTTGGCGAGAATGGAGAGAAGAGCAGATGTCAACTCGCGGTTTGATGTTGTTTTCACACAATTCATGAGGCACCCATTTTCCAAGTTTAGGAACTTTTCCAAGTTGTTGAAGATGACGATGAACAGTTGTATGGTTTGAACTGAGAACCACTGCCAATTCCTCAACTGAAGGGCTGCTTCAAGAAGCTTTTTATCAAACTCAACTGGACGTCCGGTTCGATCTTCATCTTCAAGGGTGAAATCTCCACCTCTGAATTTTGCAAACCATCTTCTGTAAGTTCTTTTATTCACACATTCCTCTCCATAAACTGAGTGAATGTTTCTAGCCGCTTCGGCTGCTGAGTTTCCTTTCTTGAACTCATAAAACATTATGTGCCTCAAATGATTCTTGGGTACTCCCATGTTAGCAGGGTTTTAATCAAACAGAATTTAATTTAATTTTTCTCTGAAATAATATTTGATCAGTTTAAATGCATCTAAACATAAAAATAATGTTCAGCTCCATTAGACATTATAAAATATTCTTTAAATTTCGTTCATTTTAACAAAAAGTTAATATTCGGAAAGAACTTATGGGATGACCTGATAATATCTTCCTTTAACTACACCCTTCAAATTCGGGTGAGCTGAGGAAAAAGACAAAGAAATTCGCGATCCTATGTGAAAATTTCTTCGGACCAATGAAAACCTTGGCTTCAAGGGGATTGGTTGTCGAGCTGAGGAGAAAGGGTAACAAATTTGTGAGCCTATGTGAAATTGCCTTTGGACCAATTAAAACCTTGTCTTCACAGACGAAAGAAAAGGAAGGAATGAACCTATGTGAAATTCTTTTTTATATATAATGAGAAAAATTAATAAGAGAAGAGTATTTGAAATCACGTGAAAGGTTTCGTTTCAGTTCCTTGTGACTAGCGTTCAAGTTCTTGCTAGTATAAAATTAGTCGCCAATTATATTATTGACTTTTAATCAATCTCGCGGCATTTCAAATGCAATCGGATATCCCTTCAGTGAGTAATGCACTTTCTTACCTTTGTTTTAAACATTTTCGAATATAATATTTTGCATCAGATCATTTAATCTTTTGTATGAAC
This sequence comes from Acanthosepion lycidas, assembly GCA_963932145.1. Taxonomy (NCBI): domain Eukaryota; kingdom Metazoa; phylum Mollusca; class Cephalopoda; order Sepiida; family Sepiidae; genus Acanthosepion; species Acanthosepion lycidas. Next base: position 5,712,704 of record OZ010584.1, read on the forward strand.
AATTTCTCTTCATGACAATTCGTTAAAACTACGGACTTTTAAAATTTCTCATTCATTTTCCTGAAACGAGCTACTGAAATAATTTCAAGCGTGTAAATTCGTAAATAAATTCCTTGTCTTGTTTGGTCAAAAATTATCCGTGTGTTTTCTCGTCATTATCATTCTTCATTAATCTTCTTGGCGTCAGTAAATCAGCTGTTCATTTTCACTCCGAAGCCCCACTCCACTATAAAAGTATTGAAGCAGTTGGTAGTGTATTAAATTGAAATATGTAGCACAGTACATAAATGTTTTTAGTATTAGGATTATTTGTTTGTATTATGTATTCTATTTTTTTTTGGGGGGGGGGATGGTTAATTTACTTCAATGTTTCCGTCACCAATTCTTTTGAGGATTAAACAGCGAAACCGGTAATGGTATTTGGAGATCAATTTTTTTTCTTTTGTAGTAAATAGTTAAATTTTCACGTCCAAAGAATTAAAAGAGTGACTTTATTTTGCTTTAGGTCATGGTTTTGGTCAGACTTGTTCACATTATGGGAGGACGTACAATGTCGGTGATAGCTTCAAGATCAGGTGTAATACTTGCACCTGCGGTGTAAATGGAACTGTGTCTTGTACACGAATGCTTTGTCAACCACCAGGTGAGTATCGTTAAAATATTTTGGTGGTTGTAGAAATTCATTTCATAATTAATGATCAGGAGAGAGGAGAAAACATATAAAAGCAATAGCGAGTTATGGAATAAAGAAAGTAATTTGTAATTAATTAAAATCAAACGGTGATTGAAAGAGCAAAAATAATTTTAGTATTCAATAACATTACTAATGGCTTCATGTAATGTGAGTGTCAAAGGACGAGATCGCATTCAAATCGATTAGGAATTAGCATTTATCAGCAACATAAGAATCAATAATCAATCGATCTATCAAAGTAAATGAAAGTGAAACTATAACCTCTCCGAAACCGGTAATGGTATTTGGGGATTAGTTTTTCTTCCATTTGTAATAAATAGTCAAAATTTCACTTCTGTTGTCTTGAGACACAAAAGTACTACTGCCTGTATAGTGGGTAAGTGATTCCTAATTCTGGTATCACATAGATTTTTGCGGTAAAAGAAGTTAAAGTTTTTCTATTTTTAACTGTGATGAAATATCATCACTTAGAGACCGCTACAGTATTGCACTTATTCTTAACCCTAGTAAATCTCTCTCGTAAAACTCTGAAAATATCAAACTTTACAAGTGACTGAAATCATCTTCTTAAATATATACAATTTCATATGATGTACAAATAAAATTATATTAATGAAAAAACAAAAAAATTATTTGCAACATAATATCAGGCTAGTTAGTATTATGACACTATAGGTCCCTAATATGATTGGATCAGGAAATCTACATAGAAGTGGGCGGTAAATGATTTTATCTGAGTTTAAAGTCCCCGGTGTTTTATGACCAGCAGTAAAGTCTACAAAGTAAGATCTTCGAAGTGGCCACCCAGTAACCAAAAGAGATTTTTAAAATAAGGAAAACTTTCAAGTGCTACCCGGGCGGAAGTTAGAAAGATTCTAATCTCAGGCTTATATAAACAATCACAGAATTGAAAGTAGTCCCGCTATTAACGGGGTATAGGTTGTTCACCAATAGAGTTCCGGGTCACCCATGAGAGAGATGCGAGCCGTGCGTCGTGATGCAGAGATGGGCAGAGGGGTGGTAGTAGAGTACTTGCTAGTTGAAAGGATGAACTTATTGTCTAGTATGCCGTGACTGGCATAGCGTAAGTTCTTCCGTCATCTACCTTTTCTCCCAGACAATGAAAGCGAATCTCTGAATAAACAACAAAATATGTTGGAAACAGGATTGACCTTTTCATTTCTCGCCATATTGATATTTTCACCTTTCGTTTCCTTGTGAACGTAAAGCGGGCCTTGTCCAGTTTTTGTGCACACCGACGCGAACGAGATGCACCGTCGTGTGATTTGTCCAGTCGGTGAAGAGAATATCCCGTTGTATGTTTTCAGTATGTATCCCACTCTTTTCTACCTAGCTAACATGAAGGGGAAAGATTATATTGAATCAATTGCTAGGTCTGCTTCTAGGAATGTTCGTTCACTGTGTCGGACTAGACAATTTTTGTCTATTTCTGAGATGAGGTATTATGTACACTATTTACATTATTCGGACTATTGTCCTCATCTTTGTTGCTATATTTATCACAACGTTTCGGCCGTTGTACGCTCCGGCCTTCTTCAGGTGGTTGGAATGTCGAACTGAACCCTTTATTTCGCTCACGTGCCATGTCTAATGGATGTCAGTTATCAGTTATCTCTCTCCAAGTTCTCCACCGCCTTAACAATGTGAGTTCAATACCTGGTTAAAGGGGGATTGAAGGGGGCCACGACCAGAATAAGGTTGAGAAACATTGGTCTACTGGTTACGCGTTTAAGCTTTGTAGTAAAGTAGAGTGAGTATGACGTCATGAGTAGTAGTGATTCTTCTATCCAATAATGTGATGATGTTGGTTCCATTTCACACGAATCTGAACCATCCTTTCGTTTTTACTAGAAACAAGGAGGGTAGTTCTCTAAAGATTAAGATAACGATAACAAAGAGTTACTGTTTTAAATGAGTTTTCTGAAAAATTTTCCGTGAAAACTAAAACCAAAAAGACGAACACAGTAATAAATAGGCAAAAATACTACGAGAGACGACAGAATACCGAGATCAGTTGTAATATTTACCCTACAAACTCTAACCTGACTTTTCCGTCAGTTTATGTAAAAATTTTACATAAACTATTGTCATATTTTACAGTAAAATATGACAATAGTAATTATTGTTTTATGGAAAAACATTGAAAAGAATGCCGTGAAAATATAGTAAAATTGATTTGTAATCATTTTCTATTTACATGTACAAGATTCATTTTCAAAGTTGGTTCAAATAAAACTGAGGTAGATCAAATGCAGATTCAGTATTAAAAGTAGAAGTGTTTATTTTCAAAATGTTTTGTGGGTCGGTTATACGATTCCCAACTAGTTTCGAGCGTTAGTAACGTCGATGATTGAAATTGGGAATAACACGCTGTCTCCTGAAATACCCACAACATGTGTAAGCAAACGAAAAGTAAACAAAGGAATCAACACGAAAAACTATTTTTATAACAACAAGATTTATAGTTATGTATGTAATGATTTACAAGCACATTTAATAGGTGTTACTTCTCTTTGACTGGAATTAAAGTCTTTACTAAGGAAATATTTTTATCTGAGCTCATAAAAAGTTGAATGAACTTGCCAATTAAAATGTTCCCTGTGAGAGGGATGGAAGAATTTGTAAAGCTGAGAGTATGTTGATAAACTTTTAGCTTCAGAAGAGTTGAAGGAATGTTCCGTAATGTTTAATTAGTTTCCGTTGCTTGTAGTTGAATATTCGTAATATGTTGATGCTTGTAATGTTCGTAATTAAGCTTCCGTGCGTACTTGTATGTGTGCGTATATGTTTTCATAGCGTCCGCCCGAAAGAGGTCGGAACGCGATTTCTTAAAAAGCTACATTTTATTAAACGAGAGAAATCAAAAAGAGAAAGAAAGAACTTGTGTCACAGTATTTATAATAAACGTAATCACGTGAAAGGCTCAGAAAGGCATAGACAGATTTTGGCGGAATTGTATTTTTGTTCAGGTCAGGAATTAGGTCGATGTTATTCGAACGTAGTTGAGAACATGATTTAAATATTAACTGACCAATGTGAAGTAAGAAAAATTATCAAAGCTCTGTGATCCACCTTGTGCACAGATTTTTGTAGTCGAAAACAAGTGGTAGCAGAATGCTATCAGTGTAAGAAACGACAAGAACCAATACATATATACAAACAAATGTTAATGTGTTAACAACAAAGGTAAACAAGCGAGAAGACAATAATGTGTGTAACAAATGAATGTGAAAACCGTTTTGGTCCAAAGTATGTGTAGTGAGTGAATGTGCGTACGTACACGTGTGTGTGTGTGTGTTGTTCATGCGTTTCCCAAAGAGAACGCGTTTTCCGCAAGAGGTTACATGTTGATGAATAAGCGGATAAGGTGAAAAGACGACGAGAAAAATATCGCAGAATATTTATTGTCCTGAGAGTGTCACCTAGTAGCGTTTTTGAAAATTAGGAGTTAATCCGACAAATGCCCGATGAGATTCTTATATGTCGTCTCTTTTGACGTCTCTTTCTCTGCTGCAGTTGAAACTGGTTGGATGGAAATTGTCAATTTATGCGCTCAGGATTCATAAAAAAAAAAAATGGTGTAATTTGAAAGGAATTTAGAACGTTCCGACCGCTCTCTATTCTCCTCCTATATTTCTGGGATCTGATTTAGTGTCATACCATCAGAAAACTAATTCAATAATTTACGTAAATGCCAATAAAATAACAGGAATAGGGAATTTATAAATGCTTGTAATTCACATTCAAAAAGTATTCTAAAGGTGTTTTTTTCCTGCTATCCAGGTAACGATGGTTGTGAGTATAAAGGAGGAATGTATTTAAAAAGACAACGATTCCTAGACGATTGCAATATTTGTATTTGCTTTGGTAATAATATGACATTATGTACTCGAATGAATTGTTCCTCAAAAGGTAAATAACATTGCATTTTTCTTTTTTAAATCAAGAATGAAGGTAAGTCTAAAATGTGCTTTTAGTTCATTAATATTAAATTAAAATCATGAATCGTTTGTAGTTTAGTTACTTCAATAATATTTATTCGCATCATGTTTTTAAAAATATCAAGCGAGATTATAAGAGTTTCTTATACTGGAAAACAGGTGTACAAAGATTTTTGCATCATATTTTATTACTTGTGTGATTTTGTGTTGTAAATATTAAAACATAAGTTCGTGTATCGTTTAAAAACCGTGAAAATTAGCTGCCTTTTCAAAAAAAAAACAAAGACTAGGTATCATAGAAACATTATAAATTTAATTTGTATTCATTTACTTTTTATTTATAAAATATATTTCCATGTTTCGTCCATTGCTTCATTTTATATCCACTTCAGGGCATTCATTTTAATGGCGGATATTTGGGACGGGAATCGCCTTAGACAAGTTAAAAAAAAAAAAAAAAAAAAAACACGTGTACGATTTAAAGCATTTTTTATTATATTCCAACGGAATGGGACGGGAACAAGAATAATGTCAAGGAAGGGAAGGATTTATTGAGAGAAAAGGAGAAGAGAGAACGTCAAATATCTTATCCTGAGTATTTTGAATGGCGCAAACGAAAAAACACAAGAAAATTCTTACGCCGAAGTGGAGCTTTCAGATAAACAATCATTTATTAGAATGACAAAAGCATTTTTTACAATATACAAATTGCAAAAATAAGCCTTGTGCAACATTTCTCTTGTGCTTTTCGAATTATCAAGGAAGGGTAACACTTTTTTGAAATACAAATCAGTTTTCGCTAAGAAAACTAAAGTTCGGGTAAAGGAAATATTTTCCTTACCAACAAAGGTATTTTAAGAACTTTCTTTTAGACTAACAATTTTTGAGGAATAAAAAACTTTACATATTTCGAAAGTCCACAATTCAAAATCTCACGGGTTCAAAGGTTGAAAGTTGAATGTGAAAGTTGGAGTTCGAAGGTAGGGTAAGGAAAGGTTGGACTACCTTGGTGAAGCTACTTTTCTGGATCCTTCTGACGAATCTTCAAGTTTATGAAAGTCATTGGTATTATGAAATTTTAGAAGAAGCTGCTTCTTCTATCTCCGTCTTTTATCACCTCAGGTCACCGCTTAATTTATTTCTTTTCTTATTAGCAGCAGATTTTAAACGTCGAGACGATCAAATCATTCTGTCTGATGACAGCCTTTCGTCTGAGTAGCGTAATCCTAAGTCGCGTCTATTTTCAGTTCAAATTTATCTGGGTTTCGAAAACATCAAAGACTGGCCCATCCTGTAAAATTTTTGCAACAGGGAGTTTAAATTGTCTGGCTTCACTTCGGCGGGTTTTTACTAACATCAATTTTGATCCTATTCTTTTTCTTCTTTGAATCGTTACGCATCAGTTTTAATTCTTGTTTTATATAGATAGATAGATAGATAGATAGATCGTCTAGCTTCATTTTTGTGTTGTTTTTTTTTTTAAGTGTTAGTAATATTCTAATTTTTTAAATTAGTTTTTAACAGAATTCAATATTAACATTTTTATTAAAATAGTTTCTTTATTAATTTTTTACACAATTTCAATACTTTAACTATTTTTCTCGTACAATTTTAATGTTTTTATTAAAATAAATTTTATATTAGTTATTTTATATCATCATCGTCAAAATATTATCAGTAATTGACATTTACTGCAATTTAAAAGAAAGCAGATTAAAATGAAATTGAAATGAATTGGAGTAAATTCAAAAGAACTGAGTGAAAATGTTCATTTGGAAAATGTTTGTGTGCGCATGCGTGTTAGTTTGATGTAATAATTATTGAGTCGTTTTCTGTTATATAAAGGACCCACCCAAAATTGCTCGGCCAACGGAAGAACATATAAATATGGAAGTCGCTTCAAAATTGATTGTAACCTTTGTTTTTGTGGAAACAATGGGACTGTTGGCTGTACACAACGAATGTGTTTTAATCGAAGTGAGTGTTTTTTTGATTTTCTCTCACAAAGTCTGCCTTTGTTAGAATGCTGCCTCGATTTGGCCAGAAAAAATGCCTTGTAGCTGTCACAGAAGATATGTTAATCTTTTATAAAAAAAATAAAGGGAAAAGTTTAGTATACAACAAAAAAATCTAACGAAAGAAAAAAGCTAGAATATATATAATGGTCAGTTTGTATTGGAAACTTACGACTCATTTTTATTTATTAAACTGTTGCGGAGGTGGAAATTGGTAACCTGCAGGACAGAACATTGTAGTTGTTGCTACTGTTAATTCCTTCCCGGCCTTGCAAACGTAAATCCGAGCGTCAAAGAAAATAAGACATTAAGTAAAGGGTAAATAAATGTATAATTTATTTACATATATACAAAAGCAGTAACTTCTTTCTGTTGCTGTTGCTAAAGGCAACAGGAAGAGAGAGTGGTGAAATTAGAAGTGAAATGGACATTGGTGGTGTCCGTCGCCGTAGGTAGCGTTTCTTTCTTAGCGCGTCGGTGTTGATATCAAACACTGGTCTGTTTTGGGTGTATTTGAATAAATATACACGGCAGTTAGCTCAAAATTAAGATTTTTGTTTTTTGGCGGGATTGGCTCTGAATGATTAATTTTATTTTGATTAAAGCGGGTGTGTGCGTGGAGCCAATGCCCAGAAAATGTATTTACGCAGTCTGTTTTGGGTCGTCGTGCGATCAACATCCGGTTTGTGTAGAAACACGTTAGAAGCACGACAAAACAGTGTATATTATCTTTTATTGGTCTGCGAATTTAAGAAATCTTAATAAAGTAACCTTTGAATATACATAATAACGATTAATAAAAATGTCGGATTAAAATAAATCCATTAACTCCTCTGTGTGTGTGTGTGTGTGTGTGTGTATATATTGAGTACGTATATTTTTATAATATATGTATATACAAATGCGAGAATCATCGTATTGAAATATGAAAGCTTTTTTTCAAAATGTTTTTAATCTCTTATAATAAAAATATAATATATATATATATATATATATATATATATATATATATATATATATATATATATATATATATATATTATGAAATGGACAAAGTCCGACAATTATTTTATGACATTTTTATGTTTATGCATTCTTTTTATAGATACAAATATTTAAGTAAATGCTCTGTTTTATAATAAACAGTATTGAACAACATTTACCGTCCTGATCCGAGAGATTTTCATAACTTAAATATTTGTATCTATAAAAAGAATGTATAAACGTAAAAATGTCTTATATATATATATATAATGATAGAAATATGTGAATAATATTAAATATGGATTACTTCCTATTTATGATCATGTTATACAGACAAATCAAAATTAAACAGTAGAATTCTGAAGGGCTTTGTACGGCACGCGCGTCGGTAAAAGTGTTTCATCGCAAGCACGATCAATGATTTTAGATAAATAAATTTGAATAGTTATTTACGTGTTGTTTGTTCGTGTAAATATTTGCGTAAATAACTTTAGTTGAAAAACAATGATTTTGATGAAATAACGTGATGAATTCGAAAGTGTTGATTGCCTTGTAGTGATTACTACTATGTTTGCCACACCTACATTTTTCTCAACTGTGATTGGTTAAATAATAAATACTAAATATTACAGGACAATTTACTAATCGCATTCACCACACTGAATTTTTCCTACCGTTAATTCATAAACATGCTTTTGTTATAAAATCACCGATTGGTTAATTTTTCATCCAATCAGATATTTTTTGTGTTCTTTCAAAATTTCTCCCGCGTTCGTGCTGGGAGCCTACCGGTGATAATAAAAGCCCGGATTCGTTCCAAAATTAGACAGTAGAAGACAGTAGAACTCAACAACTCACACACGTCTACTCAGACTGTTCATTCTACTCACTGCGCACACACAGACACAGAACTTGAATATCCTTCACCATCAGTTCTCTGTGGACAAGCCAAGTTGCAACAGCACTGTTAGTTATACAATAACACACAACTGAATTTACTGTATATTCTTCTGAATTCACATTCTATTTCAATACAGAACTTTGAACGTTCTATTCAGAAAACTTGCTTTATTACATTTTACCTTATTCAACTAACAGATAAAGGGAAACTACATTTTTCTCCTTATTATTCACACATTACAAAAATTGCTTTGTATTTGTTGATTTTAATATCTATTTTATCGTTGAAACACAAATTGGTTTTCCATTGTTTTTCCTTGATTTAAAAGATGTATAAATGTTAAATGCTTTTCAACACGTAGCCACATTAATCTTTTCAACACAACCAGCATTTACAGGCTTACGGCTGTATAACTTCGTATGATCACCGAAGTTAAGCAACGTCGAACCTGGTCAGTATCAAGATGGGTGACCGCTTGGGAATAACAAGTGCTGTAAGCTTGGATGTGGGATGTGGAATTTAAACTGTTCTCCGAGTTCCAATTCCAGTTGGGTTCTTTCTATTAATTTTGGGAAAAGGAATGAATCCACTTCTTCTCCACCCATTTGTTAGCGTTCTTCAAAAAAATTCTTACACTCTAAAAATATTTTCTGGATTTAAACAATTTGGTTGATAAACTGTAAAAAAAAAAATCAAAAAAATCAATCAATCAGAAATCTCGATAAGTTCCATTCTAATGTGACATTTTTTATTTTTTCGACTTGTTATCCAGACCGAAGCAGATCTGATGGTTGTGTGCATAAAGGGCAAATATATCGAAAGGGGCAACGATTTCTAGACGATTGCAATTCCTGTACCTGCCTTGGTAAAAATATCACAAAATGTAGTCGAATGAGTTGTCCGCCAACAGGTAAATATCAAAATTTTCATTATGAATGAAGATAATTCTTTAAAAAAAAAAGTCCTCGCAGTTGATTAATATTCAATTTAAAACTATGAATCCATTAACGATTCCGTGAGGATCATACTGAACAAAGAAAAGGTTCAGCTAAAGGAATCAGCAATCAGCTTCATGAAGCAACTTCTAAACCCGTCACAGTCAACTACCAGACCCTGCTAAAATTGATGCAGTTGTTGCAGGGGTGTAGGTTATTATGAAAAATATCAGAAGGTATTATTTGTGTTGGCTGCGTGAAAATAAACTTCTCCACAAACATTTAACTTTGTGTTTAGCACAAGTCTATCAAATCCAAAATATGTTTTTTATAGTGTTGGGATTGCTATGAGTTTGAATTTGTTATCAGAAGGTTTTTATGGTTAGTTTACGGGCATGTTCACCATATTAATCCACAACACTATAGAATATAGACATTCAAAAACGAATCAATCACGAGGCAATTGAGTAAGAAATACCGATTATGAGATTTCAATAAAACAACATGCATTTAATATTAATTAATATACAATTGAAAACATGTAGTTTGATAATGCAAGAAATTGACCATTGATAAATTGGGTTTCTTATTGATTTACAGTTCAAAATTGTTCAAGTGTTTAAGAACTGGTCAAACAGAGTGAAATGGAAAATATTATTTATACAGAAATTTGTGCAGTTTGTATGCGTGAATAAAATAGGAGTTTAATTGTCTGAGTCTTCCAGAGTTGTTTACCTTGGATTGTTTAGATATTTGATTGAATATTTACGAATACTTGTTAGTAGTGAGTTATTAGCAATTTTTAGTATTGTAAGAAATTGTTCCTGGTAGAGCGAAATGCTGCGTGTGTTGAGTCAGAGAAATTTGCGCGGCAAAAATGTAGCTGTTTATGATTTTGACTGGCGTGGATTTGTTTGGCACTTCTCCAGGATGAAATTCTGACTGCTCTCAATCGATCTGAACGCTTCCTTTTATTTTGTCCTGGAAGTAGGAATCGGCTCAAAACGGCTAGGCGCAAAAAGATATTTCGCGTGAATTTGCTACATTTTGAGCCAATGAAAAGTCTAGTTCACTGGAACTAGGGTCTTGATTGGTTAATAGGTAATTTTTGTGGTAGAGTGTATTATTCGGAAGGGGTGAAAAGGTATGTGTAGACTATTCCATCAATAGAAATAACAAAACATTTTTATGTCAACGAGATTTATTATGCAAAATACATAATTTTGACAAAAGGCCTAAAAAGGGGAGGGGTTGAGGCCCAACTTAACTAACTATCCTATACCTAGCTAATCTGATTCACGACCCATTCATACATTACAATTTGACCATTCACCACAAGAACTCGTCCATCACCAATCAATCCTTCATACACCATAATACAGCATCCTCACAAGGGGGACCTACAAAACGCGTCCCATGCCATAAAAATTTAATGATAATAAATACTTAAAAATCTATGATGAAATATGAGAGGGAAGGGAGATGAACCCCAAAACATTTTTATGTCAACAATATACAAAACTGAAGAATGAATTTACTCAGGTAAATTAAACTGAGTTGCAAATTGTTACAAAGTGTATGCTAATGTGTAGCATTTAATTATTAATATAGCAGGAGCTATTTACCTTTAACTTGAAATTCTTAAAGCCTTTCAAGAGAAAATATTTTTATCTGAACTCACAGAAAAGATTTCAGTTCATAAAATAAAGTTCAGTCTCAATGAAAGAAATGTTCTTGGAAAAAAAGTGTTATAGTCTGGAAAGTTCGTATGAGAAGATTTCAATGAAATTTGTTTAATGAAAGGAAATTGTAGTCTTCATTTGCAATATCAAGAAGTTGTGTTTGGTACTAAAAATATAGTTTTTAGTTTTTAAACTTCTGAATAAAATTTAGCGAAAATAAGTTGAAATAACCTGCCGCTTAAATTGTTCGCCGAAGAGAGATGAATATGAGTGAGAGAATTCTGGAAAGCTGTGAATATGTTGAATCGAAACTTATAGCTCCAGAAGATTTTAAAGTAATATTTCTCGCTGGTGAAAAACTGGTAAGAGTTGAAAGTTGCATTCTCTAGGACGCCATGTTTGTTGCTGAAGAAAATCTCACTGTTAGAAGTTGAATAAGTTTATGTTGCTTGTAAGTTGAAGGATTGCATACGACGAGTTAAGAGATGTGCAATGTCCGTACGTACGTGTGTGTGTGTGTGTGCGTGTGATAGCGTCTTCCCATAACGGACAGACGTAATCTCTCTAACGCTACATTAGAGAAGGCAAAAGAGGAAGCGTTGAAAATGTGTCCAAATATTTATAATGTTGTATGTCAGGTCATAGGCTCGAAACACATAGACAGATTTTAACCGTGTGGACGTAGACAACAGCATGATATTAGCATTAATTGATCATTCAGGAGTCAGAGAAATATCAAGGCTATGTGATCCTCTTTGGTGTTTAGCTTGTGCAAAAATTGATGTCGAAGGGAAGTGGTAGCAGAATGCTAAACAGTCACTAAACTGCTACTGCCTACTTCAGTATAGGGTGGACAGTGCCTCTGTGGAACTATAAATTAACTTGCAATATTTCTACCACAACTATATACTGGCATGTAGCAGATCCGACGACTGAGGTGTAAATATGTTCAATGGGGATATAGAGTCTTGTGTACACACGACACAACTTTTGCAGAAAGGAAACTGTAGAGGACGTTTTTAGGTTTACGAGTTATTGAATTAGGAACACGCGCTGTGCATTCCTGCTAGAAGAAGGTGAGTGGGGCGCGATATGAAACCACGGCCCGAGCGCCCCCGTATCGTAAGGTGATGAGGTCACAAGAGGCCCGCTAACGTTTTTTCGTATTAAAGACGTTAAATCTGACAAGGTGAAACAAAATGGACAACAGAACGAGGATATGTATGATTAATGCTAAGTTTATTATATAAAGAAAAGACTGGGGCATATTGGTCTGCGAATCGTGGCTATGGTGGTCGGACTGGTCGTGTCGAAGGTTGGAGAAGATGCAGACGTTCCGTTAGTGTCGACGGTTGGAGTCGAGGTGCAGACGTTCCGGTCGTGTCAAGGTTCAGGTTGGAGTTAAGATGCAAACGTTCCAGTAGTGTCGACTGTTGGAGTCGAGGTGCAGACGTCCCGGTCGTGTCGACGGTTGGAGTCAAGGTGCAGACGTCTCGACGGTTGGACGTTGCAGTGCAGGCATTGCTGGTTGAGTTCGATGTCGAAACCTCCCGTAGTAATTACAACCGATAGTATACGGGAAAGGTTGATTGGTCGTCGCAGGTGATCGATGTTGTTCGCTGTAGATGATCGCTGCTGGTCACTGTAGATGATTGCTGCTGGTTAGCTGGTCTGGTTTGGGACTGGACATGTCGAGAAGGAACAGATAGCTGGCGTTGCGATGTTGTTTGGCATATCGAATATCCGGTACTTGCGTTGCGTGTCTGCTGGTCGAGTCCGATATCGAAACCTCCCGTAATAATCATAACCGTAGTATACAGGAAAGGTTACGGACGATGTGCGGTCAGCCAGTAGGGACGGAATGCCGAGAGTCGAACATGGGCAAGGAGCCAGAAGTAAGAAGGCGAAGTAAAGAGAGAAAGAAAGATAGTTCCAACTCGCGTCCAGTTGGCAGACAAAAAAAATGAGAGCGTAAATTAATACGCAGCCCTGAGTCGGCGTCCTGGCCACAAAGGCCAGGATCCTGCGTACCGACCGTTCAGTGCCGATCAGGAATTCGGCGAGAAGTCGCTGTGTTATGCTAAGGGAGACTAACAACAGAAATGGTCTCGCTAAAATGCTATAAAATCTCTCTAAAAAGTGAGTTGAGATTTGCTACGCAAAAACTAATGTCTAAAAATGCTTAGAGTTATTTACGACTAGATTCGTAATACCAATGAACTAAAAGGTAATTAGCTCATCTCTAAAACGAAATTACCAGCGTGTAGGGAACACGATCGAAAGGTCAAGGTTGAAATGCCCTGTTCTCTTCTGTTTTAGGGAGCGGCCAAAGGCGGCCGCAACAAAGGTCCAACTACGAGCACATGGCGGACCCAAGTTGAGTCCAACCGAAGATTTAAAGAAAACAAACAAGACCGACATGTATATGTCAACAAATATATGTATTAAACAACAAATTTACAAGTGATAAAGACATCAACATTTGTGTTTGTGTGTGAATGTAAAGAGTTTGCATTTTGGTGAATGTTCGTACGTACGTGTATGTGTGTTTCATGGCGTTTTCCCATAAGTGCGAGAAATCACATTTTTAAATGTGTCCGCTGAAATGCAAAGTAGAAAAGAGAACGAGACAATAAATTGCCCAGTATTTATAGTGTATGAAGAGCGTCCCCTAGTGAACAATTAGGGAATTAAGGAGGAGCTAACTCCGACAAAACAACTCGTCATGAAAACACTAGTATTCAATTTCTATAACCCGGGTGAAGCATTCGTAATTCAGTGTGATACAGCATATGCAAGCAGAATTCTCACTGATACAGAGCGGAGTTATACACGAATTGAGAAGAAAACACTTGCAATATTGTTATACCAAAAGTAGGCTTGCATTTAATAGGTATACCTTTACATTATTTAAAAACATTTTATTACATTTATATTTATTTGTTACTACCAGATTTGGTCAGAACTGTTTATGCACATTTGTTTAATACTTTACTTATACTTTTAGCACAGTTTAATCTCTTAAATGCTCAAAATGTACTCCTTCAACATCGCAACATTCCTCGAATCTTTCCATGACACAAATCCCGATCTGCATCAGTTTCAATAAATACTTCTGAGATGTACTCTTTTAATTCGTCCACTGTGTGGGGATTTCTCTCATAAACCTTGTTCTTTACTACACCCCAGCAAAATAAGGAATCCATTGGTTTTAGGCCAGGTGAACGTGGCGGGTGGGGGTAAGTCAATGCTACCACTTCTTCCAAACGAATGCTGTGCAAAGGTTTGGTTAATGTAGTCGCTTGCTGTCAAAGTATAATGGGGATGTGCTGCATTTTGCTGAAAGAACAGCTCGGAGAAGTTAGCTCTGGTTTTGAGCTGTGATCTACAACGTTAAACAAATAATGAAACAACTGTAAGTCTATTTTTAGCCCATCCTGTAGTTGGGATGCTTTCATCAGTATGCAATATGATAGAACAGAGACCACAAACCACTAGAAGCCATAGTGAAGAAACCTCTTACAAAAGCACCATAAAACCTGCAAAAGATGCTACTACGTAACCCAAAATACGACATGAATGTGATATATGTTCAGGGGAAACACGGGTACATTTTGCGGTACCCCCACTTACTTAACTAAAAAACCGTTGCTAGGGGACGCTCCTTAAGCTTGTAAATAGGCAGTGCCATTCTCTGTTATCCTCTCTTTTTTATTTTTCTCTTAAACAATAAGATGTAGCTCGCACGTAGTGGGAATGTGTTCTCCACCGGGATATGCATGTATGCATGTGCCTTTCGCTTCACTTTCATTTACTTCTTTCTAGGACTTACTTCTACACCAGTACCATCACTAGTTCAAATATTTTCTTCTTTCATAATCATTGTTTTGTCACATGCGGCAATCTTCTATTGTCTATGTATATTTCTGTTTTGTTAATACATAGAATGTCGTTTGTTTGTATATAGTTTTGTTATTACTTTTTCATTTATTACCCGGACTCACATTCGATTTCGTGATTATTGTTATGAGAAAAATACATACCAGGAGACACGTATTTTCTAACCTAAACACAACCAGTATTCTTGCAACAACATTGCAAACATGCTATTATGGTCATATTTGACAGATGAGTAGAGCTATCGACCATGTGAATATGTTCAGCATTCTTTCGATCTGTAATGAAAGGCTTATGCAAATCCGCATAGCAACAGATCAAGATGAAGTATGTGATCAGCTCAAGAAAAACCACATTAGAGAGTTTCCCGGTCGATAAAGCAAATCTTCCAGCTACACTGCTCCCATATTTTCATTTACGTGATGAGATGTCCGCTCCAGATGGTCTCATATTTAAAAGTGATCGTGTACACATTCTTCTCGGTTTGCGGAGTGATATCAAACGTGTAATCCACTCATCGTAAATAGATATTGATGAATGTCTACGGTACATTAGGAAATGTGTTTTCTAGCCAGGCATATCAGACATACGTGAGTACATTACTTGTTGCTAGTTCACGACAGTGCATTCACACTAATGTCACATGATATACCTGATCATCCATAATTGACTGTCGTTGACTTGTTTGAGCTTGATAACGTCAAATAACTTATAACATTTAGACAGTAAAAAGGGATTGGGCTAGTAAAAAAATACATTTGGAAAGTATAAAGGATTTGGGCTAGTAAGAAGAAAAATACATTTAGAAAGTGTAAATGGTTTGAGTAAAAACAGAAATATATTTAAAAAGTATAAAGGGTTTGGCAAAAACATTTAGAAAGTATAAAGGGTTTGGGAAAGAACAAAAATACATTGAGAAAACAATGTTTGGGCAAGTAAAAGCAAAAATACATTTAGAAAGTATAAAGGGTTTGGGTTAGTAAAAACTGAAATTCATTTAGAAAGTTTAAAATGCTTTGGCAAAAACAAAATTATATTTAGAAGGTATAAAGGATTTGGGCTAGTAAAAAATACATTGAGAAACTATAAAGGATTTGAGCAAGTAAGACCAACAAACATTTAGAAAGTATAAATGGTTTGGGCAAGAACAAAAATGCATGTTGAAAGTATAAAAGGTCTGGGTTTCAGCAACAACGAAAATACATTCAAAAAGTATAAAGGACTTGGCTCGTAAAAACAAAAATACATTCAGAAAGTATAAAGTACTTGGCTAATAAAAACAAAAATACATTCAGAAAGTATAAAGGACTTGGCTAATAAAAACAAAAATACAATTAGAAAGTACAAAGGGTTTGAGTAAGTAAAAACAAAAATACATTTAGAATATATAAAGGATTTGGGCAAAAAATAAAAATGCATTTAGAATGTGTAAAGTGTTTGGGCAAAAACAAAAATACATTGAAAAAGTATAAAGGGTTTGAGCAAGTAAGAACAAAAATAATTGTAAAATATTACAACTGTAGAATTAAACCATGGCATCGAAAAGAGAAAGAAATAGTAAAATGAAAGACAACCTTTTCCATATATAAATTTGAAAAAAAAATTATTTAGTAGTCATGAAAATTACATATTTAAGAGAGAGAGAGAGAGAAAAGGAAATACGCATAAAGAGATTATTTCATAATATATGAAAGGAACTCATCTCTTGTTTCAGTTGATGAAAAGATATACTTTTAAGTTACAGAGGAACCTCAGTTCATGAATTTAATTTAGTCTTGAAGGTTGTTCGCGACCTGAAATGTTCATAAAGCGAAACTATTCTCTCCACAGGAATCAATGTAAAATGGATTAGTCCATTTCTGAACTGCAGATGATTGCTTTTTTATACTTTTAGAACATCGACAAAACCAATGAAAATCATTAAATCTAACATAAAAAAGATAAACCCAACACTAAACAGATAATTAATTTTGCCGTATATGTATGGAGGAGAGTTGATGGCATAAGTGGAAGATGGTGAGGAAGTGAGTAGAAGATATTGTTTGGAAGGGGAGGCCCTCTTTCATAAAAAAAAATCAGCTAACTTTCTTTCTGGGGTTTCTACTCTTTCTCTTTACTGTCTCTCAGTACCACTCGAATCTGCTTGAGACTCACGGGGCCTATGCGTCACTAAAATGTTTCCAATGAGATATGTTTTTGTGTACCTTTCAAAATGTTTCTAAAATGAGACATGGTGTTGTCAGTGAAAATGTTTCTGCTGCGGCTTGCTACCACTTTATGCCTAATCACACTATGTATGCCACTTTTTTGTTTCTTAAATTTCTCAAACTATCCTCTGCCAGCCTTGAAAACATCCGGGGACTTATTTTACCTGGTTATCATGCAGTTGCCTTGCATTTTCAAAAATGATATCCGCCACTAGCAATACTGTCATCAGCCAGCATTTTCTTGTTTGTTCAAACCAGCTGCAATGCCTCCACTTCTTCAATCATCTGCGATCTTTGTTTATTAAGAACAATTAGCAGCTAAATTTTATAATTTCATTCTTGAAATTGTAACTGTAAGTTCTCTGCTAACAGTTTCTTCTCTCACACTTCTCACTTCCGGTTTCTTGCTTTCCTGTTAACTACTGACAAAAGCATAAATGCAACCTCAATCGTTATCTTCTGTTTCCTTGAATCCTGTTCTTGCATTGTCCTATCTTTTTCTTTCACTCTCAGAAACCCCTTATGTTTTAGTTGCTTTTATAGCCTTGCTTGGGTGTGAAATTATTTAAAAATAATTATGTCGACAATATGTGATAAATATGACGTATAAACTCTCTTTATATCATCTTCTTTATTAGAAGAGTTTAAAATTAGACCTTTACATTGCTTTGACTGGAGGTAGGTAAAATCAGATATTTGAATCATTTTTCTCCGGTAATGGTGAAAATTGTCATTTCCATACAGGAAACATTTGGCATTCATTGGCCGAATAGTTAACATTATTGCCTTTTGATAATTATAAATTCGTTTTCTTAAAACAGTTTTTCCTGAAATTAGATTTCTTATGTCTACTGTTATTGCTTTTTATAGTATTGATGAGGGTTTCCTTCCTAAGCTTTTGTTTAAGGTAGTATGGAATGTCAACATTTTGGTTATATCATTATTTTTCATTCTAGTTTCATGTGCTATGAATTTTAACTCTTAATGCTGTTTTGTTCTGGGTATGATGATAATCTATATCCGGCAGCAAGACCTCTGATCAGGAGGTTTTGAAGAGCACGGAACTACCTCTTAATTGCTGTTCTCCACACTGACTCAGGGTGGTAGCACATGCTAGGGCCCCAGCTATGGGCAAAGAGTGAACCCAAAAACTGGTGTCAAAACATAAAAATATAAAAATAAATTAGAAAAAGTTACCAGCAATGTATTTTGGGGAAGAATGCCAAACCTCGTAAGAAAATAAAATTTCGGCATTAAATGATTTATAAAGTGTTGATATGTCGTTAAACAAGCCTAAGAAACCAAATCTTAATGCTGTTAGAAGTCTTCGAGTAATGTGTTTTTTTGTTATTTGATAAAGTTCTTTGTTTCTGTTGCGCCACTCTATAAGTCCTAATGAAGTATTGTCTTCTTTAAGACGTGGAAGATTTCTTTCACTTGAAGCAGTTTTTAATCATTGATCTAAGAAATCTGTTGTACACAGCTGATAATTTCTGAACGGGTTGGACGCCATTATGAAAGTCTCGATCTGATAAGGCTATTTAAGAACATGACTCAAAATCTCAAGTTAATGTTTTGGTTTTGTAACATCTTGCGTGTTGGACAAAACCACTCCTAGCACAAGACTATTCCTTGTTTCCTCTACTAAAATTAGTATAACTGATCTGTACACCGAAGTATTTGAAGTGTTTAGAGTGTAATAATTCTACGTTTTGAAAGGTTTATCGTAAGTCCTGTTTTATGGAAAGTGGCAAAATCTAACAAAAAATGTGTACAAGATTAATAAATTCCCAGATCTGACATATTTCTAAAGAAAGTCGAAGAAGACATCTGCCGACGAAAGGAAATGAGGGGTGTGTTGTCAATAGTGCTGAAATTCTGTGTAGTCACATGAGATCTTGTTTGAGGCTGCGACACTATAACAACATCTCATGGTTTGAACTTTAACATAGTTATAATTCACGGGAGGGTAAACTTTTTTTTTCAATTAGGGCAACATTTTTTGTTTGGCGGGTTCATGGAAGGCCACAGTTATCAAAAAATACTTGAATAATGAAGAGACAAACACTATTTGTAGCATTGACATTTAATAGAAACCAAAATTCCAATATTCACTTGAGGTAATTTTACAAATTCTGGTCGTCAGGATTCTCACGTCATCGCATGGTTAGAAAAAAAAATCAGACACTTTTTGTTGCAAAAAACACCTCCAAAACAACATGGCCTGACTGGCTCTGTAATACACATTTTTAATTGCTCTTTTAGAACTGTAGGGATTTGTTCATGATTTGAATATAGTCTAGGTTTAGCTTAATTGCAACTATTCCCATTATGGCATTCAGATTACTATCTGTCAAAAGAGACCGATTTTCTGAGTTGTTGATGTTCATACATGAAAATGTCTGCTTACATGTGTATGTGGATGCAAAAAATACAAAGCTTTTGAACAATACTTTTCAAATGGCAAAACTCTTCATAATGAAGAAGAGATGATTAGAAATCAATCGGCTGCAAATTAATGAAATTCTCTTTCGATCAATAACACACGTTGATCGATCAAAATTACATCTGCAGTTCAACTCGTACGACTTGTACATCATATACTTGTACGAGTTTTAAATTGCTTGGCAAAATCGAGGGTACCATTTAATAAACTTGAAAGCATGACAAGTGATGACACGCCTACATAAATAGGAAAGAATGTAGGCCCTCATTAAAATTTAGGATGATATGGTCAAATCCCAATATGAAAATAATACTTTTTTGTCATTCCATTGTATCATCCACCAAGAAAGTGTAATGAGCTGTTTCGGGAAGATAGAGCTCGATAGCCCAGGAAGGCAGTCCTTCTAAGAGAAAGAAAACCCTGATTTTAAACCTCCGCTACCTTGTGGTCATATCCAAAATTCAGAAAAGAGTATGGAAGTAAATCCAAACAGAAAACCTGGAGTGGAGCTCCGAAGGCGGTTGGCTGTTGTTCGACTGTGCTTAGGGTGGAAGTTAAATTATTTGAGACTGATCGCTGAAAAGTTGAATCAGCACAAAGACGACACGACACGAGACATGATAAACTCAAGAACTTTATTAAACTGCTGCTGGATTCATTTTGCTTCCAGCATTCCCTGGTGGGACCGGAAGTGCTTACAATCATCATAATCCTAATCAACATTATTGATGTTGCTATAAATATCCCCCTTCCTAAGGTAATTTTTTTATTTTTATTAATTTATATCTAACTTTTCAAATTACAAAATGGAACAATTACAGATCAAAGATTGTTTTGGTTACAGTCTAATGGTGATAACTCACTTTGTGAAATAAAACAAATATTTTGTAGTTTGTATTGTTCGTGTAGAGGACCGTTGGGTGAAGATGTGATGCATTGTAGAAGTAGAAGAACACACGTGAGTTAAAATTTCCTGCTAGCCAGTCCAACTACATGAGAAAGATGGACTTTAATTAAGTCCAAAGAAGGCAAGGAAAACAGACACAAGACCGATAAATATATGTAAACAAATATATGTATTAATAACAAGAAAGGTTACAAGTTACATGGACAGTTACACTGACAGAGTGCGTGTGGTGAATATTATGTGTGTGTGTTGTGGTGCGTGTTCGTACGTACGTGTATTGTTCTTAGCGTCTTCGCAGCATTTGGGAAACGCTGTACCTGTGAGCGCTCACATCTGCGAGGTGGTAAGGCTTAAGGCCTGAGGAAAAAGAGGAAGAGGCGAAGGGTCATCCAGTATTTATAGCCAGGGGAGAGAGACCCCTGGTGAAGGGTTAAGGAGTTGAGGAGGAGCTAACTCCGACATTCGTTTATTTCGAGTTTTTTCAATACTTTCTCTTGTATTATTATTTGTTTGAAGATTCTTGTAATTATAACTAATTGGGTTCTTTTTCAAAAGTCTATTTTCAAAACCTGAAAATGAATTACGTTTCCTACTTTTTCAGAAATCCCCTGGATTATTTGTCACAATATACGACCTGTTGTCAGTGTCTGCTGACTTGTTTGTTCCTTCAGTGTCTCAATATTTTTCTTCATCTAATCTTATTCTAACTCTATCTCTTCTTTTTAGAGTTGGTAAATTTCCGGTAACATGAAATCTGTTAAAATTCTTTTTCATTCTGGTTTTTGCCAGTTTACCTCTCACCCTGATTAGGGTGTATTTCCTCTTAGTGCTATTGAGTGTGTCTGAGGCGAATGTTATTATTTTTAAATTTCTATCTGTTTTTTTTTTTGTTTTTTAAATAGATCTGCTCCATGACCATAACTGCTAGCGTCAGCACTAATTACTGTAGGTCTGGTTGGATCATAGTACGATAGAATTGGTGCTTGAGTTAGTAATTCCTTCACTCTTTTAAAAGAATTCTCTTGTCTCTGACCACCGCCAGAATTGTTGTTTTTTTCGAAACAGTAATTTTTGATTGAGATGATGTTTATGTTGGTTTTTGTGTTGATTTTAAACCTCACTGCTCTTTTACAATTTTTTATACCATGGGTCATTTAAATTTCTTTCTGTTAGCTTTCCTAGGAAATATTTATTATCTTCATTTACCGTCTGTATCGTATTCGTTTTATTTCTGCGAAATTATTCATTATCCTGCATTTTTTACAGTGTTTACCTTTTGCTGGACAGTTTTAAAAATCACGTTTTCTGTTACATCTACTACAATTGTTGTTTTTTCCCCTTTTTTCTTTTTGTATCTCGTGGGTTTCTCTAGGTCTTTAGTTTGTCAACATTTTTCTCGTGGATTTCTTCCATTTAAGATTTTATTTACTCACTGCTCCCGGCCATATCCGTAGCTTTCTCGAGTTTCAAATCATGAATTAATTGTAATCTTTCGGATAGCTCCTTATTATATAGTCCTATAACAAGACCGTCTTTTACAAAACTCTCAGAGAAAAACCTTCCCTTGATAGATAATGGTTGGCTAATTCCGTACACTGAAGAGGAGTATCGACCACCCAAGGGCCTAATCCCACTCATGGCTGTACTTCAACAAAACAAACAGAAGGCCCCATCCCCATTATGGATTATCAGGAACTCAATCAATATGTTGATGCATACACAGCTAATGCGGATGTTTGCATGCAAAAATTGAGGAAGTGGAGACGGGGTGGGTCAGACGACATCCTGCTGGATCTATTCACATTGATTTTGTCATTTTTCTTCGGAAACTCACATGCTTCTGTTAATTCGGGCACTGCCTGAATAAAGGTTTCCCCCGGTTCTCTAAGACAAAATTTTGCCCTTTCATGAATTATATTTCTTTTAATAAGGAAGTAGGCATTAAATTTTTCCAAAACTGAGTCGTACACATTTGCGTCTTCTCGTCGTGAGAAAGAAAATGTCTGGAATATATGTTTAGCTTCGCTTTCTATGCATTATATTAATGAACTGACTCCAGTTTTATCTTCTTCCCAGAGTTTCGATGCTTCTCGAAAGCATTGAAATCTCTGCGAGCATTTCTGCCAATTTCCCGGATTTGTAAAGTCAAACGGTTCTGGTGTAGTTAATTTAAACATTTTATTAATATTTATTTTCGAATTGGGTCCTGTATAGTTCATCTCGAAAGCACAGATTTGTTAACACCCCAATTCTTTAATTAAGACAATAATAATGTCTTAATTAGTAAAACGTTCAAGATGTTTTTATTCTTCTAGATCATGGTTCCAAAGAATTTTGCCGGTTTAAAGGCAACACGTATAAGATCGGCGATAACTTCAAGTTTAAGTGTAATTCTTGTATGTGTACGGAAACAGGAGTTATCAGGTGCAGTCTTAAGTTTTGTCCACCTGAAGGTAAGAATTTTGAAATATATTTTTGAGACAATTATCCAAAACCCTACTGGCAATTGCTTCCTTCTTAGACACTAGATATCATAGATTCACGTATGTCGACCTTCTGTATAGGTCAACTGTTGATTTGGACAGAGAAATCATAAATTTAGGATATGCTTCACGTAGGCACATCATTAAGTTTGTGTAGCTTACTGAAGAAAAAACGTTAATTTTTACATAATAATTTTCACCGGCATGCTGCTATATTTCGGAGCAATAAAGAGTCGTGGTTTAATTGTCCCATCCTTTTATAGTCCTGAACAGCGCCACCCAACGGACGTCTTGGCAGACTAGGTGGAGGTAATCCCGACACAAAGAACGTTGGAAAATACACCGATCAAATTGTTAAAGAGAATAAATCCGACAACAAAGACGATGATGATGCTAGTTAATCCTATAAAGAAAAATCGATAATTCCTCATTTCGAATTTTCAGATAAAAGTTGGATGTCAGAAAAAAATGCTTTAAAGTTTCTTTACATTGCTCAAATACAGAGAGAAATTTCAAACTTTGACTCAGTGGAAACTGATATTTTTTCTGAGTGAATTTTATGATGCAATTTGAAATTACAATTATTCGTTTTATTTTAATGCTTCAATTGTGCGGAATCTAATTTTAGTTTTTATTTTTATTTTACAGTGTAACTGCGTAAAGTCAGGATTTTCATAAAAAAAATGTCCGACTCAAAATTCGTTGAAAATAATATCTGGATGCAAATATTGTTTTGGATTCGGAGATAATAAAATTGAAAAAATAATGAATTGAAAAAAATTATTGTTGTTTTTTTCTTTTATAAATACACTAATGGATGTCGAAAAAGATCTATGAAAGTTAATCAATCTAAGAACTGATCGTCACTCTGCAGCTATAGCAGATATATATATATCTTCTTAATGAAGACAGCCTACTTAAGTGGTGATAAAGTAATCCTCCATTGAATCAAAGTAGAAGGAAACCGGCAAGCAGTATGAAGAAATTGTGTCCGAAAAAGCAAATATGAAGTAAAACTTCCCAGCGCCCATTTTTGAAACTTGAAATCTAGTGCACAACTGGAAAACAGTTTTTTGAGGAAAACTTTTACACACAACCAATACAATAAAGAAAGAATAAAGAAAGTTTTGATGTGGTTGGAAAGGGTTTTCAGTGGGTGAGCAAATCTTCTGTAGGAAATTTATGTCCAGGAACCTGACACCTCGAATTATTGCCCTCTTATTCTCTTCCATCTTTTTAGCAACGTCGAATTGGTTAAGCATCTTACGTCACACAACTTCCTTTCGGATAAGTAATATGGCTTCCGTTTCTCCAGGTTTACCGCCGATGTATTAACAGCTATCAATGAAATTGTCTATCAAGCTTTATATAGGAACGGTGAAGCTAGGACTGTGGCCCTAGATATCATAAAGGCGTTTCACAGGGTCTAGCTTGCTGCCTTTCTCCACAAGCTTAAGGACTACGGTCTCTCTGGACGAATATTTGGCCTGATCCAATCGTTCCTAACAAATCGTGTAGTAGAGATCGTATTAAATAGTCACACTTCTAGTTCATTCCATATTAATGCAGGAATCCTACAGGGCTCTATCCTTGGATTTATGATGTTTCGGATCTTCATCAACGACCTTCTCGTTGTCGTCAGTTCCGAACTAGGTATCTCTGCAGATGACACAACTATTAGGTTGGTGCAAAAATAATGACGTAATAATGTCGTTTTTTGACATATCTTTAACGTCAAAAAACGACATTATTACGTCATTATTTTTGCACCAACCTAATACTTACCCCTGACTTAGTAGCAAGTCCGACAGATCTGACAAAGTAGACCCAGCAACTGCTTTAGAAAAGGACCTCTAATAAGTTCTTAACTGGGGCAAGGTATGGCTTGTAAATTTTAAAACTTCCAAAACAAAACTGGTTTTATTTAATCACCACAGATAACCTTTTCTGCCTATTATCAGCATGGCTGATGCTAAACTCCATGAGAGAGACACTTTGTGCCTTCTTGGACTCACGTTTTCCACTAACCTGAATTGAAATGATTATATTGAATCAATTACTATGTCTGCTGTTAAGAAAGTTGGTTCACTGTGTCGTAACAAACAATTCTTCTCCCCAGAATCCCTCTTACACATTTATAAATCTACCATTCGTCCATGCATTTAATATTGCTGCTGCCATATCTGATCTGGTGCACCTGCTACAAATCGCAAGATTATTGACAAAATCCAAAGAAGGGTTTGTAATTTAATCGATCCTGACCTGGCATCTCGACGTCAGCCATTTTCCCACCGAAGTCATGTGGCTTCTCTCTGTCTTTTCTACAAATATTTTCATGTCAATTGTTCTGATGAGCTGTTCTCTTTAGTGCTTCGACTATGTGGATTTAAGCATACTACTAGATTGGCAGCTAGGTCTCACCGTTTTACTGTTGAACTCGCTAGATTAAACCATCAATTCTATTCCAATAGTTTCTTTTCTCGCACTTTTCGCCTGTGGAACTCCCTTCTGATTTCTTGCTTCCTTTCTACCTACAATCTTCAAAAATTTAAATTCAACATCAGGTGCCATCTTCTGTCTTCCTGAATCCTGTTTCTTTATTGTCCTTTTCCTCATTTCTCACTAAAGTTTTCACGCAAGTGCACCCACCCGCGACCTAATGGTATTACGCCTTGGTGGTGGTGTGGGGGTAATGATAAAAAATGCAACATAACATATATAATAATAAAAGTTGTGTTTAAAAAACACGGTCTGTCTTTGAAATTGAAGTGTTCAATATTAAGAAATAGAGCACTAATATCAACATATAAAATGAAATTTTAAAACTTATCTTTCCGACTCATAGTCTCGCAGATATGGTATCCGATTGTCCGGTATGATAATAAAATTTTATTATCATACCCCTTGACGAATATACACCGTATTTGCGAAACTTTGGAAAGATAAGTTTGAACATTAAATTTTATTTGTTGATTATATATATATATATATATATATATATATATATATATATATATATAAGCACATGGTCGAGTAGTTAGAACGTTCACATTCTGATCATTTGAAAAAAAAAAAACTCAATGTATTTTAAATAATTTAAATGTTGTCTTTGAAGTAAGGGAAATATAAATATCCATATGAAAATAATAAATGTTTTAGACATGTTTAAAATATTGACACGTTCACTCCTCACCCCTTATAGAAAATTTAATTGAAAGAGATTATTTAAAAATTCTCTTTAAAATCCAATATTTATTCTAGAGATGTGTTTTAAAGTAAATGAGTAAATTTAACGATTAATGAACTGAAAAAGTAATGCTTATTTTTTGCTTAAAACTAATTAAAATAACGTCAGAGCCGTTTTAACGCATGGGCCCGATGGGCACTTGCCCGGGGCCCCACAAGCATTGAGGCCCCAGGCTAATCTGTGTATGTTACGTGACCAATGTTACAGAACCCATTTTTAGGAAATACTAAAAATAGAAATTACTATGACAAGACGTGCATATTGCAGTTGGTGAAATGATGTCATAATAGAAAGATCCATTTCATTTGTGTTGATTCTTGAATAAAACAGAAAGTGAGACTGTGTCCCTTTTTGACCTAGAAGACACTGGGAATGGCAATGACTTTCTTCAAAGAAGCTGCCCACATATATAAATGAAATTGTTGGTTTGTCTTGCCAGTTCAGGTCACTTGCAGACAATTTCACTATCACAGAAAAGATCAAAGAACTGACCCTGATTCCCTATGATATTTGTGACCAAGACTACTGTTAAATTTCTGTTGGAGAAAATATTATCTTTTATTTTTCTCTGCTTTGATTTAATTCTTAAATTTTCCCAAGACTGAATCAATATTGTTTTGAATGTTTAATTCTAATATATTTATATTTTTAATTTTCTTAGTAAATTATTTTTATTGTTATAAAACTCTAGCGTTGATTGTATTTCTTTAGAATAGATAGTATTTTTTTATTCCGCTTTTCTTTCACTTTCTCTTTCTTTTTTTTTCTGTTTGTGCAACAGTGCCAAAATGTGGGTTCATACTAAACTTTGATGTTCATTTCAAAACAAAAACAGCAATTTAAACTGTCTTAATTAAAACAAATAATTTTCTCATTCGATGTCCATTTCACAACAACAAAGAAAGTAATTCCTATTTCTTTTCAGATATATTTTTGATAAAACTGACTTTGTGTTTGTTTAAAAATGTTGTTTTCTGTTGAATTTCTTTCTTTATCCAATTTGGATGAAAAATTTCACTCATTGAAAAAATCAGTTTTATGGCAACTAGCTTCCATATTTTGATTTAAACATTAATGCAAATATGAAAAAAAGCAGAATTAAATTTGGACCGACTGTAATACTATTAATAGCAATGGCACGATTATTGGACATATTTATTGTCGTATATGAACCCAGGTATAGGGCTATACATAGATTATTAGCAAAGAAGAAGTAACATTAGACCTACTGTAGTACTATTAATAGCAATGACATATTAATTATTGTATATGGACTCAGGTATAAGGCTATGCATGGATTATTACATTAGTGATTGAACCTGAGATTCAGTCATAACACTGGAGCATATTGCAGTGGTTATTTATGATGCAGTACGAATTACCAGGTACTGATAGTTTGTGAATATATGAATTGATAAGCTTTTTTAATTGTGCAAATTGGTGGTGACATTTTCAAAAGGAAATACCCAAATTTATAAAAGTAAAGACAGATCCGGGTCTATGGAACATTAAGGATACTAACACAATAGATTACTTGATACGTAGTGCGTCTTCATCATAACAAAATCATGATAGCAAGATTTCAAACTTAGGCAGCTGGAGTAGAGAATACGAAGGCAAGATATTTAGCAAACAATTTGTTCAGATGTGAACTGCAGAATGCAGAGTGTGTAAAACGTGAATGGCTACTCTATTCACCACCCCAATGTTGTCTGTACTGCTTTGTATGTCGCCTATTCTCCAAGAAAGAATTCCCCTTTGCTATATCGGGATTCAATGACTAGGATCACAGTAATGTTATTGTAGAACATGAAAATGGAGAAGAACATCGAAAGTGGATGACAGCATATTTGATAAAGCATAAAGAAACTGGAAGTGTAGATTCTTTATTACTTGAGCAATATCGCTCAGAGCAGGAATACCGACATAAAGTGTTCACAGGTGTAGTTTCTGTAATTCGCGTTCCTACCTCCAGAGGTCTGCCATTTCATGAAGAAAATCAGATTATTGGGTCAGCAAAAATGGTAACTATTTAGAGCTGCTGAGTGAATTTAGCCGTTTCTTGAAAGAACATCTCAAAATGTATGGAAATCCTGGAAAAGGGAATCCGTCATATTTATTTGTAAATATTTGTGAGGAACTTATTGAATTTATGGGATAAGAGGTTCATTGTCTTATTCTTGGAGAATTAAAAGAGTCAAAGTATTATTCAATAAGTGTAGATACACTCCAGGCATCTCACGCACAGATCAACTGACATTTACTGTTCGATACATTAAAGGCTGTGAGCATGTGGAGCGTTTTTTGATGTCCATCCCCATCTTTTCTCATGGAGCAAAGGATCTGGCACTGTTGTGGATTTTCTTAATGAGAACAAAATTCCACTATGAAACTGCTGTGGTCAGTCATACGATAATGCCTCAAATATGCCTGGACGATATATTGGATTACATGCAACTCAATGTCTTCTGTACTGGACACAGCCTGAACTTGGTGGGAGTAAAAGCAACAAAGTGTTGTCTACAGACTATAAAATTCTTTGACTTTGTTCAGCATCTGTATTCATTTTTTGCTGGTTCTACTCATCACTGTATTGACAGCATCTCTAGGAAAATATTTTGTGGTCAAGTGTCTGTCTGAAATACGTTGGTCATCACATTTTGATAGTGTTCATTCTCTATATGAGAGTTCCAATAAAATAAAATATACACTGGATTCTCTATCAGCTGACAATGAACAGCAAGTGAATACAAGGCGAGAGGCAGAAGGATTATGCAAAAAAAGGGAAAACCCGGAAACAATCTTTCTCACAATTCTTTGGAATGACATGCTAGAAAGAATGAACAAAACAAGCAAATCTTCCTGAGTCTATGTAAATCTATCTTCTGGAAACTAGAGACAAATTTAGTGAATATGAATTCAAAGCCAGGAGTATGTGTTCAAATACAGATTACAGTGATGGGAAAACAGTAACGAAAATGAAGTGTGTCTTAATAGATATAATGGATCAGGAAAAAAGTTAAACCGAAAAGTTCAAGGTGGAAACTTTCCTCCCTATTCTGAATACTCTAATCTTTGAACTGACAAAACGTGCAGAGGCTTATTCACAGATTGGAAATCTGTTTTCTGTCTTCAGTGAATTGAAAACCATTGCTTCTGATGCACTAAAGGAAAAGTATGGACATCTGGCTAATACGTATCACAAAGATCTGAATTATGATGAACTTTTACATGATTATGAGCATCTCAAGCACTACATGGCTCTTGATGAAAATTGTGAAGCTCTTCCTGCACTGTAAAGAAAAATAATTTTGGACAATTTAAAATTAGTATTCCCGAATGTTGAAATTACACTCTAGACTAGAGTATTCATGTGACCAACTGTACAGGAAAAGATTCTTTTTCAAGACTGAAACATAAAAAAATCTGCTTTGTAGCACAATGTGGCAGCATCATTTGAACTGGCTTTCAGTGTTCACTCATGTGCATGGAAAATGATATGAAGACCATTGACTTCAAGCCAATAATAAAGCTATTCTTTGAAAAAAATGCCGCAAATGCGTGCTATAAGAAGTTCATGGTACTTTCATGCCGTGCCATCTATTTTGTATGGCTTACTGTGTATTATTGTGTTTTTCAAGCCTTGTGTATTGTTCAAAAACAATTTTTTCTGCAATAAAGAGAATAATTCGAAACTTTTCTTTTTGGTGCACTTTTCAACAAATTCTTCGATAATATGAAGAAGACAGCTCGATATTTTTATTATTGTTTTACCGGCCATTTTATGTTGATATTACTACTATTAGGACTATAAGAAATTTTTGTTGCATAACATTGGCGGTTCCTTTAAAACAGATTTTAAATTTTCAGAAAGCAATATTCCGGATTAATTTTTCTACGCTTTACATAAACCGACATGAAAGTAAAATATGAGTTATCTCCCTTACATTATCTGCTATTTCTATTAAAACTAGTAGCTATTATTTTTATTTGTTCATTTTCCAATATTGAACTAATTAGGAAAACGTATTTTGTTCAAATGCACAATAAATCTCAGATTCGATAATGTAAAACGGAACCCCCCCCCAAAAGTCTACCTATATAATTTATCAAGCAAGAAGTGACTGAAAACAGCAAAAAAAAAAAAAAAAAAAAAAAATGAAGTGATCTTCTTTGGAAGTAAGAAATTGTAATTTTATTCACTTGACAAATATAGCCTAATTTAAATTGAAAAATATTGAATTATTCATTCCTTATATTAGCGTGCTCTAAGTTTTTTTTTTTATATACCCCACATATTGTAATAATAATTTTATTTTTAACATTTATTCTTCTTAACAATAATTTTTAAACCCATCAGTATTTTCTTGGATAAGCTTATGAACAACACGAAAAGCGCATGAGGGGAAAAGATAGCAGTTTTGATAACAATAAAAAATAACACCTTTTCTATATCTGAACAGATATTAGATTTTCAGTGCAATTATATTTTGCACGTAGGTCGGAGAATACTAAATACAATATAAGTTTTCTTTTTTAAAGTGAATTCTTTAAATTTGTTAAAAAACTGTACAAAAAAGATGGTCGTTTTTCTGTAGCATTAACAACAGTGTTATTTTTCGATATTTAGTTTTTTAATCTGAGAAAAAATGTATTTTTATGTCGAATTTAATAATTATAGAAGAAAAACTACGTGCTAAGAATTTGTATTTTTGACAAATTTCGATTATTCGGGACATGGTGTTTCACAATCCAGTGGAAGATATTCCAAAAAAGAAAGCTGCACTTTTTACAATGACACGCTGTTGGTAGGAATTTAAGATCTTTCCTGTTGTATGGCAGTGATTTTTCGGCTTGGTACGAGACTCTAATTTTTTCCAGTCGACAGTTGTACTCCCAATGAGATTTTAAAAGTGTTGGGGTTCAATGTCACCCCCATCTCAAGTGCAACTATACGAACCATCGTTAAAGATGCTGGAAAAAAATGGTCGGTTCCTTGTACTGCTCCAGAAAGGACCTGGCACTTCCTGCCATGCTCAATCTAATTCAGATCAGATGAAAGATGGAATATTGCCGAGATATATTGGCTGGAGTTGCATAATCTTCACTTTTCACTTCAGCCTTGACAAAGTTCAGACGCGTCTACGCAGCCTTGTGGGTGATTAATTATTTTCCACGCTGTAACCTTTTTCCAACAGACCAAACGATGCTAGCTTCTCACTACTCTATCGCTATTTCCATGGCAAATATTCTGACAAGCTAAATTCTTCCGTTCCTCCAGTTCAGACTTTCACTGCTAGGACCCGTCATACCCACGTAAGCAAAATCGACTCATCCACATTCCCTTTGTATTCTATTGGCAAAGAGAACACTACACTCGGACAGTTACTCCAGAACTTTTACTTTGTTGAACAGACACCTTAGGAAGGGGTTTCCTCCGATCAATACGAACTATCTTTTCAATTTTCATACAGAATAAAAAAGGATATGCGGCAGACGTTTTTCCAAGGTTGTATGGATTTTTTGTTTTTATACTTTTTCTTGGTACCACAAAAATGGATGCGTTTTTCCGATATGAAAAAAAATTAAAATAAAGTAGCCCTCTCCCCACCAATTTTAAAATTTAATAAAAATCAAGGAATTATCCGATTTAAACGAAATTTCCAGCACATATTCAACGATGAATGAATTGTATACTGAATGGGTTATTTTATTTAAAAAAAAACAAAAAAAAACTCTTTTTTTTTATCAATTCACTACTTTTTAGCAGTTAATTTAATAAAATTTTAAATCAAAATAATTAGAAAAGATCTCAGTGGGTGCAGTTAAATATTTTATGACATCAAGTAGGTTAGAAAATATAAAAGCAATGAATTAAACTCAGAAATAACATTTAACTTGTTTTTAATTCATTTTTTATACTTCTAAATGTAGAATAAAAAATTGTGGCTTTCTCGCACATACCTTACTCAGTCGAACAACTATAAAAACGGGACACTTTCTGTCTTCGCTCTCTTTTCTCTCTTTTCCACCCAGCATACTGTAGCGACAACATCCACTGAGATCTTCCCGGTCATGGAGATATCTTTCCTTCATATTGACTGAGGTTTTTCATACACACAGACGTGCGTGCGCGTGTATCACCAATGCAATTCTTAGCTTTTAACGTCTTCTCTCTTTTTCATGCATAACATTTTTTCTCCTGTGTTACTCAGTTATATAAAAACAAAATAAAATATTGCTTTATTGTTTATTCCATTTCCATCCATCCGTCATTTACACGTGCAAGTTTTGGTTGCTCTTGTTATTTTTTTGTCTAAATCAGAGTAGTGCCGCAACAAATTTAAATTCATTTTACTTAGTGTTATGGATAATCAAAAGTAATCTCTCCTTGTTTTGTTACTCTCCTCTTTGACAGAGCTATTTCTGTTTACTGGGACTATAAAAGTACACTATACGCGTACCTTGTATTCTCAGTTGAATAAAGTTTTCTTAAAGCCTACACTTGCGTACTTTTGTCATTACACTTAGTTTCATAAAAAGAGTATAGAAGAAAAGATAATATTCTAAAACTATTGATTATACTAGGTTAAGTAAAGATAATTTTTAAACATAAAAATACCAATTTCTTGATTTTTGCGCTACTGGTGTTCTGTAATTTATAAAAAAAAACATTTTGCGTGCCTGTAGGAGACTACTATTATTGACCTATGACTTTGATCACAGGCTAAGCATTACGTTTATAAAATCTAGTTAATTCTTAAAATTACTAATTTACTGTGAAATACATCTCTAGAGCAAATATTGGATACTTTCATCTAGAATGGCGATCTTAAGTCGACGGTGGACGAGTGAATGGGAAAATGTTTTAAAAACGTCTAAAAACTTTATTTACATACGTAAATTTATTTTTAATTCTTACAAATTAGCTTTTTAGGTAATTATCTCTCAGGTAAAACGAAAATGTAGTTTCAAAAGAGACATTTTGGGGCTGACAACTCGCTGTCTGGACTGTCCCCTTGGCCCTACCTATGACCATTGACTAATTAAACCCTTCTCCACTTGTGGCAGGTAAATGGGTTTGGGGAGAGGAAGGTTCCAACAGAGTTTGTTTTTTAACCTTTCCCAGTCGTGGGTTGGTCCATTACAGGCACAATGGAGATATTTTGGTTAAACTGGGGTGTAACTCCATCGATCTTCTCTGGGAAGATGATTCTAGTCTCCACAAACTTGCACCAGTTTGTTTTTTTGACGGTCACGGCGACTAGCAATCTCTCCCACCCCAACATAATTCACAATTCAGCAATTTGGACAAATTCCATTCACTTTTCAGTTTTCACCCTCATTCCCTTGGACAGTTGGATTCCTTTAGACCTTTTGGAAATTGATCCTTCTTGGCCTTTGGGCGTTCGACAATAATAGAT
This sequence comes from Acanthosepion lycidas, assembly GCA_963932145.1. Lineage (NCBI taxonomy): Eukaryota > Metazoa > Mollusca > Cephalopoda > Sepiida > Sepiidae > Acanthosepion > Acanthosepion lycidas. Next base: position 5,746,488 of record OZ010584.1, read on the forward strand.
TAGATTCTAGATTATTTCATTTTCCTGCTAGCATACAACTCAAAACAAATTATCGCATGTTACTTAGAAAGGAAATTGAAACAGATAAGTCATTCTCATGTCTGAAAAATGCTACGAAGAGGAATTACTTAGCAAGGCACCTGATCATCTAATAGGTCACGGAAAACATCCAATCATCGCGTAATCCTAAACAAACTTTTCGTTGGTGTATCTTAAGTTGCTCACCACACTAAATGATTATTCCGATTCTTAAACTAAAACTTTTGATAATTTGTTCTTTTAAAAAATATATTAGGTTGGTGCAAAAATAATGACGTAACAATGTCGTTTTTTGACGTATTTTTGAACGTCAAAAAACGACATTATTACGTCGTTATTTTTGCACCAACCTAATATATTTCTTTTTTTACGTTCATTTACTGGTTTTGTAATTTTTACGTTGAAAGTTCGTCCTCTGCTAAAAATAGATTGCCCCACTCGTCTCACAATTGCTGCTAAACGACCGTTACATTGTGCTGTTACAGCAGTTTTATTAGCCATAGGATACCTCAAATACATACCTCGTTCCCCTCTAGGGATCTTTTGGTCCCCCCAACGAACTTCATGTCGCATTCAACGCAACATGATACAAATGCTCTAAGCTTATTTGACTACACACAAGCATACCGAATAATTTTACCAAAGCAACAGATAAATCTTCTTACATGTAAATTTCTCAATCCTTAATCAGAACGTCACGCTCTCACACTGATGTACGTATTGTAAGGATATTTTTACAAACACATCTTCATTCGCCTTTTTTGTATTCTTTCCATTTACTTTGCTCAGGCGATGGCCTAGTGGGTAAAAGCATTGGTTTGTGAATTTGATGGCATAGCGGTTGTGAGTTCAATCCCTGGTCGTGCAGTATGCACTTGCACTCAGTGGAAACGAGTGAACAATGAGAGTAAATAAAAATTAGAACTAGACGTAACATCCCTGGACGAGAAGTCTACCCCTGTGGATTAAATTACGGTTTCAATTCAGAAATCCCTATAGGTTGCCCAGATCGATATACACCTGAGGAAGGCCGCGGGGCCCAACGACCGAACCGTTGTGATAGCAACAACAAAGATAAGGATAATAGTCCAAATAGTGTAAAATAAAAATATGTTATTTGGACATAATTGTTTATTTATTCTTACTCTCTTGTTTGAGGCAAACTCCAATGAGTCCCCACCCTACACTCTGATTAACTAATGTACTCTCAGCAACAAATGTAGTTGTTCACATTCCTTCCAGAGCAGTGAGTGACATCAGGCCTTTTAAACGTGAGAATCCCGCCTCGTACCAAAAATTGTTCTGCCCCCTCAGCACTTGTCATGCAAAAAGCAAAAGGCTACCAACAAAATCTAGGACTGTAGTGTAATTTGACTGAGGGTAAATAATAATTGGTGACAGTTGAGTAATAATTTGTCGATATGATTTACATTTTATGGTTTAAGTTTTGATTTCATTTTATTATATTACTCTCAGAAAGACAATGGTACTGCAAATTACTTTTTTTCCTCTTTTTAAATAAGTTTTTTTTTCATTATGAGTTGGAGTATTTTTTTGCTTCAAATGATTCTCTTGTTTTCCGACTGTCATTTAAATTCTCGTTATATTGTAAATATGTCACCAACTTTATAACAATTGACTTCCAGTTCATCGTCCTAACAAATGACTCGTGATGGCGGTGGGGTGTTGGAATGACTCACGGGATTCATGTTAAATTTCATATATGATTCCCTCTCACGCACGCAGCGCGCGCACACACACACACGCACACAACTTATTGAAGTTTTACAAGCCCATGGATGTACTGGCAGCTATGTAGGTAGGAAGACTGTGCTACGTCAGCTTAGCTATAATCTGTAGCCTTGACAACATTCGAAATCCTAAGAAGAATACACAACTATCTTAGCCAACAAGCAGAAGTCTTTTCGTTTGATTTTTTTGTTTAAGCTTGATTATTTATTCTCTCTTTTTTCCTCCCCTCTCTTTCTATGTATCAGTCTCTCGTTATTTTCTATCTTTTTTCAGTTGTTCACCTTATAGCGATTGCTATGTTTTTCACATCCACATCCACTTCAAGTCATTTTATTCGCCTGTGATTGGCAAATAAATTACTACTACCTTTGTATAGGACAATTTAGCCATCGCAGTCATTCCTTTGGTTCTGAGCATACTTACCTATTCTGTTTTGTACGAGTGTAGTGATTGGTTAATTTTTAACCAATCACATATTTTTAATGTACCTTTTTTCCTTAAAAGGGGCGACTTTTCGCAAGTCACCAGTAAGATCCTGTAAGATTCCAGCCGTCAACACAAATCCACGATATTGCTCAACACAGACACAGAATTTCGTAACTACACACTTACATTTTCTCTCTGTAACTTTTGCCAAGCACAATCAACCAGTTGATTCAAACCAGTTTATCCACAACACATTTCAAGCAATTGTATTTATTCGCGTTATTCATTTTTCACATGCAAACTTTGCTCTAACAATTATTTTGGAACATTTATCGCACAAGAGAACTATCTTCAAACAGTTGATTACAATCAATCTACAGTTAAAGGGAAACAACTTCCGTCTCTGTAATTTACATTGTGAATAACAAATTATTTCCTGCTTGTTAATGTATTTTATTCAATATATATTTGTTGGTTAACAAATTGGAGTTGTTATTACTTGAATCCTGTACGTAGAAGTATCATTAATATAAACACTAAGCTGCCACAACCTCTTTGTCTTCGAAAAAACCAACTCGCATATCACACACACACACACACACACAGATACAGTCGGTTCATATATGTCGCTGTATCACACATACTCTTCTTTCTCTATTTTAGATTGCCCCGTTGATTCCCCCCACCCACAAAATTGTTCATTTCTCTCTGCCAGGTTCCTTATTTCGCACTCTTTTTATGCATATTTATCTCTCTCTCTCTCTCTCTCTCTTTTAGTTCATCTCTCACTCTCTTCTCTTTTTCTATCCATATCTGTTTCTTTCTTCACTTCTGTTTCTACCTCTTTCCATATTTTTATGTCTTTCTCAGGCTGTACCTACCACTCCGTCTCTCTCTTTCCTCTCACTCTCTGGTTCATACCTATCACTTCTCAACCGACTGTTCCCAATCTTTGACACGCTGCTATGTCTGACTGGTATTCAATTCCGATCCTGATCACAGACTAGCCGAGCCTCAATCAATCGTGAAATTGTCGATGGTCCTAAGTCGCTCGCTCGACATCAAAACTGAAAACAACTTTTCACCATCAGTTCATCTTTATCACGAATAAATAGAAAAGATTTACTTAGTAAATTAATAGTGAGTGAATCCTGTTATAATTTTTTGACAAGAAATAAAAAAACGAAAAGGAAGCAATTACCATCTCACATCGTACGAGTTGTGAGCTATGACACTCGGATAAGCTTGTAGAGGACCGTGTGTGTATTTACGTGTTGTTGTGTTAGAAACACGTGTGTAACTCCTGGTAGAATATTAAAAGATCCAACTACATGAAAATTGGCGGATTTAATTTGTCCAACAGAAGATGAAAAAAGACAAACAAGACACACACATATATATATATATATATATATATATATATATATATATATATATATATATATATATATATATATATATCAACAAATATGTATTAAACAAATTACAAGGCACATAGACATAACACTGTGTGTGTTCTTTGGTGAATGTTTGTAATGTTTATAGCGTTTTCCAGAAATGGGAAACGCTGATCTTCTAAGAGCTTACATCTTGTCGCTGAAATGAAGACGAAAAAGAGATTTACCTCACCTCCACGCGAAGTGGAATGCGGCACGAGGCCTGAGGGAAAAAGAGATCGAGGCAAGAGGTCGCCTGGTATTTATAGCATGGGGAGAGAGACCCCTGTTGAAGAATTAGGGAACTAAGGAGGAGGTAACTCCTACAAGCTCACATTTTTTTAATGCCATATACTTTGAGAGCGTCGGTGGACATGACTTTTCACAGATTCCTTTTAGTTTTCTTTATTTGTGAATTGCTATGACTTCTTGGAAAAAGTGATGAAGTGGTTTCCACGGCTTGTCAGATGTGTCCTTTCCCCGAGACTGGTTGCCACTTAAGGGTGAATGTGCGAGGGGTGCAATTCATAATGGCTCAGCATGAGAAATCGGAAAGTTGAGTTCGAATTCCAGTCAAGTTCGTTACATTCACTTACGCGCAAATACCCTCGGGAAAGATATGGATCCATCTCCGCCCCACCAGCTATGGGTTAAATAGTAGGACGTGTATCTGGAATAATCATTGTTATTCTGAAAAAAAAGTTAATATAGTATTCTTCCGCAAAAAAAAGAATTATTTTTACAATTCAAAATATGTTTCGGCTTTAAATAACCCACAAAGGGTTGATAAGCCGTAAAAAATACACAAGCCACTCAAGGTTAAAAAGACAGGTCTATCCCACTATTTAACCTATAGATTTCTTGGGGTGAGAAGAACTAGATTCGTGCATTTCCCAAGGACATTAGTGCGAAGTAAATGTAACAGACGCGGCTGGAATTTGAACTTGGGTTTCCACCGGATACAAGAACAACGGCAGCAACAACATTGTTGGATGGAGCAAATTTTCAGTGAAAAAAGCCTGTTTTTCCACTGACTCACCGATATTGCCTTTGAATTTTCAATGCACTCTTCATTTTATGTGTTGACAACTGTGTGGGCCGCTTGGAATATGCCTTGACACAGATATCCCTGTCGCAACTGTTGAAACGCATTACCTAAGGCTTAACTCTGTTCAAATCCATTGTTTGGTCTCCGTAAGCGTTCAGCAAGCGTTGATGAATGACAATGGGTGCATTTCTCCGCGTGCAGGAAATAAATGACACATCTCTGATTCATATGCACTTTCGTGTCAGTTAACATTTTGCCAGATTGCTATCTGTCACAATACTAAGAAAACTTTACTTACATACCACCAACATCTGCTTTTGATGTCGTGGGTCAACGTCAAATAGGAAGTAATGTTCTTATTGATAGAAATGTTTGAGAAGTTATACCTTACACAGTTAAGCTGTTAGAGATGAGGAAATACGTCTATCCAGTTCCGATCAACTAGCTTAATATATATATTAATATTTACGTGAAAAAAAGTAATAAATAAATACAATCTTGTGTCCATGGGACTTCTGTGATAAACCTTGCCTCTGAGCCTTATTATGGCAACGCTATGTCTGGTACAGGCTAATAAAAAAAGGTAATAGACTAAAAAATAGTGGGGGGAGTTGAGAAGAGGATTCCTTCTCAAGATTATTTTCAACCAATCAGAAGGACGGAATTTGAAGCTTGAGATAATTTTGAAACGCAGTTAATTGATTAGACCGGCACGATATAACCGTCATCGATTTAATTACTATTTATTGCGATTCTATTCGTACGTGTGTTGTCAAAGAGAGATGAAGGTCAGCATAACAAATTTTTAAGCTAAATAGACAGGTACTACTAAATTGCACATTTGAAAAATTATCGCAATGCAATCTTTAATATTCTTTTTGCCATACATTAAACTAAATTGATAAATATTTACAAATACACTCAAATATGCCGCTTGCCGTTGAGTGACGGTGAACATGTTAGCCTAGTAAGCTGTTGCAAGTGAGTTTGGTCCTCAGTTCTCCGATATTTGAGTTCAAGTTATTCAATATTTAAGTGTGGGTTACTCCACTTGGTTTCGCCAAACGTCGTTAGGCGGCGCTTTTTAAGTCTATAAAAGTCAAACATTTCCTTCCTCTTTCTCTCTCTCTCTTTTTCCATGTGTAGTTGCACGTACGTAAGGTTTTCTCCACTGGTGCACATTTGTTTCCTTGATCTATATTGACTATTGAACTCTCTCTCTAACACACACACACACACACAAGCATATTCTTATAGCTCGTCTTTTCCTTTGATTTCAATTGTCTACACATGTAATTCCTTTTATTAATAACATACATTCATTGTCATTTGTTTTAAATTCCATGTTTTATTTAATTATTTTTACCTGGACTTACATGAGTCCGACAAATATTGTTTGCGGGACAACTGTTACAGGAGCTGTAAATATTTATTGTAAAACGTTCACATCTCGCAACATGTGTAGTGAGATAAGAATGATTACTGGAATCAGATTAAAATCCTTTTATTCTAATCATCTGTTTTTATCAAAGTCTCACAATAATAATAATAATAATAATAATAATAACAACAACAACAATATCCTGACATAGCTCTCGTGGCTTCTGTTCTTGATTGTGGGTGTTAACATGTACATGGTTTGTATTGGTGAATTAAGACTGACTACAGTAATTTTGATTAGTCTGTTGGTTATCCTACTTGATTTTGCGAAAAAAACAGTTGCTGGGAGGGGGTGTTCCTTAAGCTTATAAAAAGGCGTGCATTTTTCTCCCTAATCACTTGTACAGATTTTAGATTTGGCCTTCAGATGTAGTCGCACGTTGGTAAAATGTGTCCCCCACTGAGACACGTTCATTTTCGTGGTTTTCTCTGTTGACTTTTGTACTCTTATACACGCTTGTTACGAGCGTGCGTGCGTGCGCGCGCGCACACACACACACACACAGACAAGCAAGCACGTTCTTAGTATAGCTCGTTTCATTTTTTTCCTTTCGTCACATGTAATCCTTTTGTAAATACATGCGCTGTTGTTTGTTTAATATTTAACGTCTTTTGTTACTCTTCTTTTTTTTTTTTTACTTGAACTCGCATTGAGTCCGCCAATATTGTTTGTGGGATAAATTTTCCAGGAGCACGTAAATATTTACTCTCCAAAGTGTTGATTCTTACAACATAATGGTGATTAATATTTACCCAATCAGTACTAGTATCTTGCAACAAGTCTGTGTCCATCTCGACATTTAGCACCTGTATTAATTCTATATAATGATCTATCGTGGTAACAATGTCTTGCCATCACGAATTGCCAAAGTAAAGCAGATAATATTCCCCTGGGTATTTATGGGCTTACTCCGACACAAAACTAAATGTGTATTGAAAGAGTGTGTTGCAACAGTTTTCCAAATAGAGAAAAAGCTTAATTGCCTTGAAAAAACTATGTGAATGAAAAAAAAAATCCTTTTCTATACACTGGCTGGAACATTGACTTCAAACGTTTATAGTAATGAAGAAATTATCTTCCCTACGTAGAAACCTTATCAGCATAAAATTTTCACATAGAAACCATAATATCGATTACGGTCTCTTTCAAGGAAAAAAAAAAAATAATATGATTGGTTAGTAATTATTTTTTCAGTAACGCAAACAAATTAAATTGATTTGATCTTTTTCTATTTTACGAGTGAATATTGTAGAGGACCCGTTTGGGTTTACGAGTTATTGAATTAGGAAGCACGTGCTGTTTATTCCTGCTGGAAGAAGGTTCAACTTCAAGAACATGGCTGACTCAAGTTGAGTCCAACCAACCGGAGGTGTAAAGAAAACAAACAAGACCAATATATATATATATATATATATATATATATATATATATATATATATATATATATATACAACAAATATATGTATCAAACAACAAATTTACAAGTGACAAAGACATCAACATTTGTGTTTGTGTGTGAACGTAAAGAGTTTGTATGTCGGTGAATTGTTCGTACGTACGTATATGTGTGTTTCATGGCGTTTTCTCACAAGTGGGCGAAAACGTGGATCTCTGCGAGAGATCACATTTTTAAATGTGTCCGCTGAAATGCAAAGTCAAAAAAGAACGAGGCAAAAAGTCGCCCAGTATTTATAGTGTAGGGAGAGCGTCCTCTAGTGAACAATTAGGGAATTAAGGAGGAGCTAACTTCGACAATATATTTATAAAAAAAACGTATTAAAACTTAACTAAAATTCTTTTTTGATTTCCCAACAAAAGCGCAAATCGACGCGTGATTTTAAGTTACAGCAAATAACCATAAAATTAATCATCAGAAAAAGTTAATTCTTTTGACTAGTTCAGCACACTTTTTTGATCAACAGGATTTTTTTTAAATATAAAAGTTTAACAATTACAATTTTTCTCTCAAAACGCTACAGTTAAAAAAAAGATCGATCAAATATATAGCAGGAAAAACAAATATTCAATACACGCCCTCATTACGTATGTGCATAAAATATTTACGTTGTCGTGTCCATAAAGAAATATATAAATTTAAAAAAAAAGTGAAGTGTCAAAAGTAATTATTATAACAATTATAGTTATCATTAATTCACTCTTTATAAACCAATAAGAATTGATCCCCACTTTTCTCCTCTCCACACAAAAATACGTGACATTCTCCCTATCGAACAGCCGTCAACACGTGCGTCAACGAAAATTTCGTCTCTTTTTCCTTTTTCAAACCATAATAGTAGTATTTATCTCTTATCACTCAACAAAAATCAGAGGTAAGAAAACCCTAGATACTTCTTGTAATTTTCGACTAAATTATCTGGACGCTCATTACACAAACACACGCACACACACACACATATATATATAAGCATAAAAATAGGAAAAAGACTGTATACACTTATTCTTTATCTTATCCTTCTGTCGGATTACCGATTCATAATTAATCTATATTTGATTCCAAACTCACAATTTTACTCAGTATTACTGTCTCTGGTGTCTCCAACTCCACATAACGACCAGATAATAAATAATAGTGGTTTTGTTGTTCCCACATCTTGCTGTTTCTCATTTTTACAATTATTTTTGTATATATAAATTTGTATTTTATATGAAAATTGAGACGTATTAGAGCGGGGCCTATGATACATTGGGGTTGTGGGGATCACGAGATCCTTGTACCAGCTATGGTTACATCTCACCTCAAGGTGTCAACATTCCGCCAATACGATTTGTAATCTTGTACTGCACGAAAAGTGCCGTTTCTGTGGAAATCACGCGAGTAGATGCACCTGGAATTTGCTAAGGAGGGGAATTTATGTCAACTCGATACATATTGGAGTAACGATCTTTGATACAATGAGAGTAAAATGGAGTTCTTTGGCCTCACTTCGTCTCGTCAATTTTAGAGGAAGAAGAATAAAGAATTCAAGCCAGAAAACATTTTGTCTGCCAGAAACGGCCGCTAGTCGGCACTGTCTAAAATTCTATAAAAAGAAAAGGGCGAAAATTCTCTTTTTCTCCTTAACATTCATTCAGTAATGACAAAATTTGATTACTCCTTTCTCTGGGCGAACCAACTTAGTTTCAACCGAATCACGTGGTGCAAACTTTCTCTCTCCTTTTCTTAACTGTTGTTGTTGTTGTTCTGTGTATATATATTTTTTTTAAATCTATTATATGTTGAACCTACTTATTTTTTTTTTTAATATTCAACCCAAATCCGCTATTATTTGTTACAAACACCATCCCAAATCTGAAGTATGGAGGTGGCAAATTTAATAGTATGTGATTTTTTTTTATCAAACGACATAGGAACGAAGAATGAATGGCATTCTTCTGATATATATTGAAAAAAGATTCTCAAGGCTTAAAAATATGAAACACAGTTATTTGTATTTCAGCAGGATGATAAACACATACAACAAACCAGTGGCTTGAAGGCAACCAATCTTCTCTAAAGTGAATCAGTCACTCCCAGAGTTGATCCTAGTTTAAAATGTGGGTTCATGTTCGCAAGTCTAGTAATTTGAATAAACTCAAGATCTGTCATGAAAGGTGGTCCAAAATACCACCTGAAGACTGTTTAAAGCTAACAGATACATTTCGGAAGCGACTGGTGGCTACCATTGTCAACAAAGCTTATTTCACAAATTATTAGGCATTCCATTGTTCGATTCTGCTTCGTGTTTGGTATTGAATATCTTTTTGCTCCATTTTTTTTAAATAAATCTCATCTCTTAGCTTTTTATGAATATAATTTGTTGAAAGGATTTTTCAGAGAAAGAGAGAGAGAGAAGAGAGAACGTCACCTCTTATCCCGATAACTGAATAATAAGGCGCATACACGAATACAAACAAAACTTGAAATTCCGATGTGAAATTTGACAGACAGACATTTATTACATTAATATAAAACAATATAACAGAATACACGTTTTACAAGTACGTTTCTGTGCATCTTATAAACGGCAAGATAGCCAATTCAAAAATAGGAATAAAAAACTCATAAAAAGGCTCATAAAAGAAGATATAAATTATTCAACAAACTTTCAAAAAAAAAAATCTTGATGGTAGAATACAATTTCTTTTAAAAAAGGATTCAAAATACACATTCTCTCAAAAAAGATACACTTACTTAACTGAAAGTCGAAACTGAGTCAGTAAATTTGTTCTTTTCTTGAACACAGATTATTATCTGAACTTTGCGAGTTTCACTTTGGTTCTGCTTCTCTTTCTCTTTCTTTCTTCGTTTGTTTCTTACTTCTGTAAAAAAACAGTCTCGATCATCCACTGGTGACAGCCAAAAATGCTTTTCCTATTGATCTTTATAACTTGTAACGTTCTGCTACCTTCTGTTTTCTTGTGCCTTCGAAATTGTTATACCTTTTGAAATTTTCTGCTAAAACTCGTCTATTCTACTTATATAGCTACCAAATAGACTCTAGATGGATCTCAACTTTTATTTGTGTGGGTGGAAATCACCATTCTGATTGATCAATAAATCCAAAAATGTATATCTTTTTGAATTTGGATAATTAGGTCATAAGTCGTCCTCCTTGACCGACTTATTTTCGATGAGTTCTTATCGATCCGTTCTATTTTTAGAAAATTTAACAAACAAATGTTTCACATCAAATTTATTTTTTTGTTAACCGTCTGGCTTTCTTTGTTTTTTTTTAAACACTTCTCTTAAATGCAAGCATAATAAACTAACGTAGACGGCTATAATATTTATTTTTATCTAATTTTTATTAATCATTTATTCAATTTACATTTTTTATATGATTTTTTTATATTCTCCCCTCAAGAGAAAGAGCAATAAATAAAGTTAATCGTATTATTTTTAATTATTTTATATTCACCATTTAATTATTTTACACAGCCAGTCAGTTCAGTGCCATACATGATACACACTTGGGCTATCATGTCTCTTTTAATTCTTGACTGACAAGGCAAAAGATTTTCCTGCAGTAGGTTGCCGTTTGTTTCTGCAGCAGACTGGTACCCAACTATAGGACCCAGTCTGTCCTGCTATTCAACGCATAGCTGGGGGTGGGGAGAAGAGATGGATTCAAACCTTTCCCCAAGGGTATTTGCTGTAAGTGAAAGTAACAAACCCGACTGGAATTCAAACTCATTCCGAGCCGTTACATCCCAAATTTATTAACTTTTTAAAATAAATTTTGTTCATACTAAAAAATACACCTATATGTGGATTAAGATTTTGAGGTAATTATTTGTAGTGATGCTGTAAGGATTGTTCGCTCGGGTCACCGTGAATATAATCAAGAAGGAAAGCTGTGTAATTGTAAAACAACACCCCACATGAATCATGTACAACATACACGAGAGAAAAAAATAATCAAGCTCAGTGAACATTAATAAAATATTGTATTGACAATGATATACAAAAATCAACAATAGTATAAAGAAAGTTGCTTCTCTTTTTCCGCAATAAAAAGGGTAAGTTTAGCTAATTAATGTTGAGTACAATGTTGAATGTTATTTAACTACAAGTTCAATTGAAGTCTTAGCTAAATAAAGAATAATTCCACAGTGTGTTACCAGTGTAGAAAGATGTAATGTTCATGAGTGATATCAATAGGAATTAGTATGATTACTCGAATGAGTAATAATTAAGAATTAAGAATTAAAATGTCATAAGAATATGCGCCGTGCCGTATTCTCCAAGAATTGAACTGCTACTGGCTGTTGGCTAACAGCGAGAGGGTTTTTGTAGTTACTCATAGGCTCCAGTGAGCTTGGCGCCAAAAATATAGAAAGATACTAAAATACGCGATTGGTCAGGAAATGGACCAATCCGTGATTTTAGAGAAAAATTCAAATTACGTGCGATGGCAAAATTGTCATATAATAAGTATCATATATTTATGACCCAATGACATTAAAGAAAGCGGAGGTGTGGCACATGTAAGTGATCACCACAATTTATGTGCAAATAAATAATGCAGTCGATCGTCCTTTTTTTATGGCGTGTCTTTAACACTTATTTTCCCACTTAATATATGAAAGAAAGAGAGAATTAATAGAAGTATAACTTTGTCTCTAAGCTGATTGGTATTACCTTCAGTATCCCGACTCCAGAGTTTCGTAGACGGACACTCCAGCAATCACCAATATATATATATATATATATATATATATATATATATATATATAATATTGTAGCTTCTTAAGCTCCAACCTTGTCACCTTCTTTGATGACACAAAATCATTGAAGATTTCAATAGGACCACTGATGTTAGTCCCATCAAAGAAGGTTGAAGCTTCAGAATTTACTCTTCTCAAGATGTTGAACATCTCTCCATTCTCATATGGTTTGGTGTTTGGGGACTCTGGTACAGTATTTGCTTCTGCTGTTTGGGACATAACTGATGAGGATATTAGGCATTCATTCAAACATTTATGAATATCCACGCACACCACAGAGACACGGCGGAGTAATGAACGGATTGAGGAATCAGAGATCCGAGTTCGAATCGAGTTCATTACATTCACTAATCCCCTTGGGAAAGGTATGAATCCCTCTCCTGTCCCTCTCCCTCGCCGGCTATAGGTAGCCTTGAGTGGCAACCGGTCTAGGAGAAGGAGAAACTCTGAATTCGAAATCAGCCTGGAGAGAATAGGGCTCCGCCAGGCTATTTTGCCTAGGAAACACCGCTGCTACTGCGGCTGCAGTGCATATCGTGCCCTTTACCCTAAAGAGTTACAGGTCTCGTGATCGTGAAACGGACACACACACACACACACACACACACACACGTATAAACTACTGATTTCACGTAAACAAATTAGTTACCCTTTAGTTAAACAAAAATGAATCACTAAAAAAAAAACAAAACAAAACAAAAACAATAAAGAAAGAATATTAAAAAAATATTTCCTCCTTTGCTTCTGTGCTAATGAACTTTTACTTCACAAACTTGCTGACCTTAAAGTTCTGGGCAGTCTGCTCCTGGATAACGCCTTGCTTTTATTAAATTTTTTATTCTATTTTTATTTTGTTAAAACTGTTGTTGTAATTCAGTTGCATGATGATTTTTCATTTAAGAAGCAATATCTTTTCTTGTCGGTTGCTAAGATAAACAAAGCAAAACAGGTCAGAACAGTTCAACCAAGTGGATTTCAAATTATGACTAGTTGGGCCGGTGTGGCTGCTTGCTGTGGGAAGATTATAATAATAAATAAATAAAAACTTTTTATCGCCTCTCGCAGATAATTAGTAAAGTGTTGCTGTGTCAGGCAACGGACACGGAGTTTATTTTCCCAAGTACAGCATAAAAAATGCACCAACACCCGATTACAATTTTGAAATATTAAATAATAATTATAATTATTTACTTTTACTGGTAAATTCGTAACCATTAAAATTAATTCAAGCGGTATTTTTTATCAACGAAGAAATAAAAGAGCGAGATTTCTTTCTTTGTACCTTCAATTGGGAAAAAAGAAATTTTATTTTCAGCGATTGAATACGAAATTGGCGGCTGTGAATTTGTGACTGAACTCCACACTAAACATGGTGGCCAGAAGCCAGTAAGTCTGTTATTTATTGATTCTTAAACTAATTATTAAAACCGGCGACCAAATTGATGGATTAGGAGTTATTCGGTCTGTCGGAATTGGATTATTAATCTGGGTATGTGAAGTATTGACCTTATTAAAATGATCTTCTCTGTTAATTTACCGCCTCTTTGATTAGTCCCTTATTTGTCATACATGTGTTTGTTGAGTAATTCAAGTCAGGATTTGTCATTTGTTCGTCTGCCTTTCTTCCTCTTTGTCAAAAAATGTTTCTTTCAAACAGAACTTCTTTTTCTTGTGTATGATTTCCCCATAATTAACATATATTTGATCATGATCATTTAATTATCTATTTTGGGGCCCTAACTGCAAGTATCACTTTTTATTTCTTCTCTTTTTTTACTTCTCCAAATATTGCAATAATTTGGTCACCCCGTTAAGCACCAGCTGAAATAATATCGAAGTGTTATAAAAAAGTGTACAAAAACTGCCCTCCGTGTGTGTGATCCATATTGCGAATGTGTCTTTATTGAAAGCTCTTGACAGCATTTAAGTGGGGACCATTGAAAAATAATGCATACGTAAGTAAAGTTAATTTATCAATGTCTGAAAAATATACACAAATAAATAAAAAATTTCACTTTTAGTTAATGATAATATTGCTAAACCTGTGGAAGTTTATCGTAAAACTGTTCTGCATAGCTTCTTTTTCTGGGTGATCTTTCTTTACAGACTGAATTATCTTATCAACAAATTTTTACTAAAAACATTTCAAACTTTAATTTTTAATTTCATAAATTAAAATTTCTTCTTAATGAACTAATTTTCTACTCGTATCTTTTTAAAAATAATTTTGATATGAATTTCAAATCTTTTTGTCCTTTTAATTCTCTTTTGAGAATCCAAATTTAACTTCCCCTTTCCCTCACATACATTGTAATTTTGTAATTAATTCATTTTTCCGCCCACAACACAAACTTGCACGATGTTTTGTTGAAAGATGCTTATTTAAATTTGCTTTTTTATTCCCCGCTACCTGGAAATTCGGATTAGTCCAGCTGTTTGGTGTGAAGTACGTTTTCATTTTATTTTCAGTCCTCCAATCCTGTGGTTGCCGTGATCGAACAATGCAAACAAATTATCATTTTAAATTATGAAAACATTAAAATGTTTTTCGGCTTACAGAGCATCTCAAATCTCAATGTATAGAACTGAGTGATAAGGACGAGGTAGATTTTTGGTTATATGCGAATTGGAATTTTTGAAAAAATGGTTGGAGACAACACTGCGTAAAAAAATTAATAAAATTTGTTCTTCTGAATATGAAGTTAGATTTTTTTTTATTTATACTTTTTTTTTTTTTTTAAATGAACTCCTATGTACAAAGAACTGGTTTTAAAAAGGTTCATGTAAAAACTAAAAAAATTATTAAAAATAAATAAATATTTCATTTAAATTTACATAATGTTTCAATCGGGATGCAATCAGTTTAAGAAAAAGTACTAACTAAAATTTGATTCTGAAGTAGTAACTTCAGCATTTTTCTTTTTTTTCTTTTTTCTTTTTTTTTATTATGGAGCTTGACAGGTTCACAAGGCCTCATTTCATTTTTGTAGGGTTTTCTCATGAGGATCAAATTTTCTCAGTAATAAGCCAGTCACGCCCCAACAAGTACATGTGACAGATGTGTTGTTGAATGTTATGTGCACTTCAAATTCTAAGCAAGCAAAATTAATTTTTTTATTAAAACTGACTGTACAAGAAGTGAATGTATCCTTGTTGATGAGGATTATTAAATTAATGAAAAATATTTATTAAAAAAAACAAGAACATAATAAATTTCCATTCCACTCAGTTATCAAATCTCAGTTTTGGTTGGCACAAGATTACAAGTATGGGGTCCCCAATGAGGATTGAATTCATTACTCGGTAGTACTGGTCAACTAGACTAGCTCGTTAATCATTATCACACAGTGACAAATTGTTTAACTTTTTGTAACCCCAGAAAAATAAAATAATGGGATAGTTTGTGTATTACGACTTGCTGATTTAGTATTCCAACTGTTGGTTTTTTAAGAAAAACATGGAACATCGTAAAAGTGTAACACGATCTTCCTTCCTAGCCTTTAAGTTTGACAAAAAAATAATTATATGTACCTCCAGGAGAACTAGCAAAATAACAATTTTTTTTTTATTTTTTTTTATTTTTATGACAGACATTAATTTGGAAAATATTGCAAAAATAAAAATAATTGTCTGATGTTAATGAAACTTTCAGAAACTATTTACAAATGATGGAAATATGTTTTATCTTTTTAAAATCATAGAAAAATTTTTTTTTATATTTATTACCCCCCGCCTAACTAATTTTATGAAAACTCTAGAAATTCAGTCTCATTCAGTTTAGTGATTATATTAGTTAAAAGCCCAAGGCTTTGAGGAAAGTAAATCATTTAATTTTTTTTTTTTTTTAATTGCCCCTCTACCTGAAAATCAGCTCTGAATTGTAACATACAAAACTCAATAAAACAAAGATATTATTTAATTTCAACTGCTTTTATTTGCTTTTATGAATATGGAAAATATTTTCTGAAAGCAAAAAAATTTTTTCGATTAAAAATGAATTTTTAATACAATTATTTGTTATTTCTTTAATTATAATAGATTTTTTTTTACATCTAATTTTTTAAAATATTATAAAATTAGTTAAAAGCCGCATCCAGTTTCATAAATGTCCTTATGAGATAGATCTTTTTTACCACATTGTAAATTGTATCATTTTGACTAATCAGAAGACCCGCAGTAACTAAGAAATGTAATTTTGTGTTTATAATTGGACTGTAATTATAAAGTATGGAAGACCAACCAGAATACAATTGAGCTGCATTATTTGAGTTAAGCATTGTTCTCCGCTGTTAAGGCCTTTACTTTTGTGAAACATGTGTGAAGTTAATTTGATTTTTCAATTTCAACTGAGAAGGGTACCTACACATATCAGTATCATCTTATGAAATTTATATGATCTTATTTTTATATTAATCTCAGTTATGACATTTTTCCATAAATCAAATAACAATTAATAATAAAATGAATGGAAATACAAATAACACAATAAAATGTAATAAATGTACATAAAATTATATTTATGTGCAATTCTTATAAAATTTCATAAGAAAGGTACCTATAATTAATTAGATACCTTTCTTATGAAATTTAATCTCACTCTCAACAGTCTTGTTTTAATTTCTTTATAATATATTTTCCATAAAGCATCATAAACATAAAGGTGAAAGTACAAAAAAAAAATTAGAGTGCTGAAAGTTTTCCTTAAAATAACGAGGTAAATAATTTGTTCACTTAAATCAAATCTAAATAATTTCACTTCTCTCCTTTTGTAGAACAAATTATCCTCATGTAATCTGTCAATACGTCATTCATCACCTGTCAAGTGACGCAAAATGTTATGACCTGCTTTGTTTAATTTTCAAACTGCACCTTTTCGGCACAGAAACTAAATAATGCTGGTTTCAAAATATTTTAAATAAACATTATAATTTCTGATTTTCTTAAAATAAGTTTTGAAAAAATGATAATTGATTTTTAAAAGAATTTTAAACTGAGATTTTCATTTTTTTTTATAAAATGGAAAAAAATGGTTGACATGATTGATATCTGTCAATTTTGTTGACTCAAAAAAAAACAAGATTTTTACTGAAAATTTTGGAGGTGCTAGGAACGATAAAAAAAATGTAAAAAAATACCCCAAAATACTTTGATCTTTCCTCTTAATAATAACATAAACATTTAGATGGTAAAATTTTGTTTTCATCAAGTTTGGCATCCTTTTCATCATGCTATGCTCTTTTTTAGTGATCTCATGGAGGTGCCTAAGTTGTCTTTGTCTGCCATAGAGTATTTGTATTGTATTTTATTAAAGACCATTAGCTCATTTGACGTAAAGTAATGTTAAAAAAGATAAGGGAAAAGTTCATGGGACAACTTCATCTGAAAATATTCAAGTGCAAAACAATTCATATGCACTTTGTCTGGAGTTTACTACTTGTACAAGTGAACATCAGTTTTATGCACTTGTGTCAATTGGTTGTGTAAGTAAGCAATAAAAACTAAAGCAGCTTTTTAGGATTAATTTAGCATAGAATTGACACAAAACTGCAAATAATCTTCATATCTATGATGACTGAAGATGAATGTATATTTTCTTATCACTTTAAAGACATTCTTGTTTTATGTAATAACTTTTAGTTTTTCAGAACAAAATAAATTTTAGTTTTGGTTTTCATTTCTTGGAAGAAAAAGAAATAATTTGAAAATAAAAATTTTCAATAACTGTGTGAAATTTCATAAATACTTTTTATATTTTGATAATTTATTACACACCCACATAATGTTGTTTATAAAGTTGAATTTTCCTCTTTATTGAATCTCATGAAAACTTTGTCAAAGACTCAAGTGATTCACTAATTAAATATGTATACTTAATATTCTCTCATACAAAACTTGTTTATCTTTAAAAAGGTTTAATGTATTCTTTATTTGCCGATAGCAATAAAAATGAAAAACAGTTTTTTTTACTCTCATCCTGTTGGGTCTCAGTCTCTCTCACAAATTGTTTTTTTTTTACTGTTCACGAACACAACAGAAATGGTCAGTGATTAACTAATCATTGGAAGATTATTTTTTAATTTTTTATGTCTTTGTATCTTTGTAGTTAATTTCTTTAAGAAGTTAGTTGAGTTATGTTTGATTTCTTTTCTTTGGGTTAATGGTTATTTGAAATGTGTAATGGGTACCAGCTGTGAATGAAAAACCGGAGAGCTGAGCTCAAATTTCAGTCAGCTTCATTATGTGCAGATACCTTTGGGAAAGGTGTGAATTCATCTCTTCCCACCCCCAACAGTTATGTGTTGAATAACAGGGCAGGGTGGGTCCTATAGCCTTGGTTGGCAACCAGCCTACCATAGAAAGAAGCAGGAACCTACTGCAAGAAAATCTTCTGCCTAGTTAGTCCTGAATAGAAAGAAACATAATTTCCCAAGTGTGCATTATGTATTAAGTTGTGATATACAATACCCTTGATTTATATTAAAAAATGTCCTTCAAAGATTTTGAGCAAAAGATGATCCAATCATTAAAGTGTACTAAATGTATTTATCTACAAAATATGATGTGTCATAGTTGTGATGTTTAATAGGTCAAGTAAATTGGTTATTAGTTTGTGAAAAACACTGCGACGTGTTCAACAGTGTAGATAATAGATATGAAGATAATTTTAAAACACCTTCATTCATGCTTGTGAGAATAAAAATTGCTCAGAAATGTTAATATTAGTTTGTTTCTTTTCTTTAAGATTCAACTAGTATATCTTCCATGGCATTCATTATATCTGCCATCAATGAAACTTATAAGCATTCATATGCTTATAAAGTCATCTGGCTTTGGTTTGGTTAAAATAGTTATACAAAATATTAATTCAGCTAGTAAGAGATATTTCTTTTTTTTCCTTTAAAGTTTAAGATATTAACTAAATAAAAAAAAAAAAAACATCCACAGGGCCTACAATAATGGAACATTGAAAACAGATTAAAATTGCAAGACCTCTGTGATTAAAAACAAGAGTGGTGACAACTTGTCTTAATAATTAAATGATGGCATACATCATCTGAGAAGTTTGGACAGCAGTGACATCACCTTTTAATTTAAACTTTAAATCTAACAGTTTTGTTTTATTAAATGTTGTTACAATTTCACTCTACTCCTACACAGTAGCTTAAGTGATGTTCTATAAAACCATCGAGTTACATCAACTAGGACAAGATATTCAAGAAATGGTATCTTGTTGAATAAATAAATATTTTTTAAATACCTAAAAATAAACTTTCTGAAAAAGTGAGTGAGTCCCAGTTGGAAAACTGGTCTTATAATATATGTTCTCTTTAACAACTCATGCATTACATTTTTGTCACTTTGTGTATTGACTGATGACATAAAATTTTCCAACTCATGACTCAAAGCTTTGGCTGATTCTTTTTTCTTTTTAAAAAAAGAAAAATCTGTTGGGTTAGGGTTAATGAATGACACTCCTAATAAATTTCCTGAGCCTTTTACTTGCATCTCAAATCTTTTAATTTGTTTCACATTATTTTTTTTTGTTTGTAGAGGATTAATTCTGCCTTTCAAAAACTCTTCTGCCCAATGGCAAAGAATAATGTCCAATCTCTTGCTTTCACTGAAGTGGTTGAATTAATCAGATTATTCTAGAATTAGGAATTACTTAAAAGAAAAATTGTACTCCTGTTTATTTTGAAGATTATAGCAGTTAGGTAATGTACTGCTCAGAATTTAATAAATAAGTGACAGAAACTGCATGGTAATGAAAGGGAAGCATTTGTTTAATATAAAAAACGTTTTTAACTTGACAAATGTATTTAAAGATTCCATTTGGCTTAGCATTTTTTTGTTTTGTTTTTAGTAATTCTTAAAATATTTATGGAATTTAAAGTGTTATTCAGAAATTGAGATAAAAATCCTGAACTTAATGAAATAAGAAACAAGGTTGAAAAGTCCATTTGATTATTTTGAAATTTTTTCTATAGCTGAAGTTAGGTTTTTGTACTTGCTCTTATTTTGAGATATACACACACACACCCAGCAGCAACAGTCTGTCTCATGCTTGAACACAACACACATGATCCTGATGATTTCATTTAAGCGTGAATCAAGGGTTGATTTCAATGTCCACTTTTATATTTACATACACTCTATACTTGATATTGAGCACTTTTACCCATAAATATAGCATACCTTAAAACTATATTTTTATTATATATATATATATATATATATATATATATACACACACTAAATGTTTATTTTAGTGAATACTCATATTTGAGTAGATGCTCTGTTTATTTATTAAACAGTATATTTATTATAATAAATTAATGGAGCGTCTACTCAAATGTGAGTATCCACTAAAAATGACATTTAAAGTGATAAAATCTGTGTGATTAATAAGTAAAAATTCATTACTATTTTTGATAAAATTGCTTTGTTTATATTTGGATAAGAAACTGAGCAAATATGAAAATTTTGAGAGTCTGACAAGAAGAATTTTGCTTAAAGGCATTATTCAGCCATGCCTGCTTGGCAAAAGTTCTTTGTAGCTCAGTAATGACAGTTTCTTCTGCCCATGGTGACACAGGTTTGAATTCTGCTGACAAGTGCATATTTATCTTTAACAAGATTTTTTTTGAATATTCAGGCCATAAAATATACTGTTTAATAAGTAAACAGAGTATCTACTCAAATGTGAACATGCACTAAAAATAATGTTTAAAATAATAAATATAATCTTTTGGATTAATAAATAAAAATTCATAAACTTCTTTAGAAAAAAAAATATATATATATATGAGCTGGTAATCCAGCAAAACTTTAGTCGCATACCAAAATATAGGTATATGTATATTTACTAATTAATATATATATATATCTTTGCTCTGTATAACCCCATTGAGCACTATTATGTTTACCTCCTGTATAAATTTGATGATTATTTATTTGCTTGAGCGCATATACATTTGCTTATATCTAGCCGTTTGATTATATATATGTATATATACCATGACTCGAATCTCACCATGGTTGATTTGTCAGGAAGAAGACTTCCTGATGTTATCAGTCTGGAGGGGGATGATCCCAGCATGCGGTACCTTTGGAAAGTGCCTGAAAACCATACCACAGGTTGACCCAAGCCTTGTGAGTGAAATTTGGTAGACGGAACACTTGGGGGTCCATTGGTAGCAGTACTAGTACGAAATCACAAGTCATTGTGACCGAGGGTTTGAGTGTGCTGGCCTTGTTCATATTGTTGATCACGCTAGATCTGCTTAGCATAGTTGCAGTATAAACCACAGGTTGGGTGTTGAACAAACACAAATGTGCCTGAGTGAGCATCTGAATTGGGCATTAGCCAGCTACCCTAGTAGACTGGTATCCTCGAATACGAGTAGCCAGCTATTATTATATCTATATCTCTCTCTCTCTCTCTCTCTATATATATATATATATATATATATATATATATATATATATAATGTGTGTGCGCACACTTGGGGAAATTTGTTGCATCATGAGAATATCTGGGAAAAGGAATATATGAATTGGTGCATATATTTTTTTCAAGGGAGAGAACTATTAAATTATAATTATTTTGCACTTTCTATTTATTTGCATATAATTAAAAAAAATCTGGTTGCAAAAAACAAACTCCCTTGTGCACATAATACACAGAAGATGGGATAATCTGTGAGGGAGTGAATTCAATGACAATTTTTTCCATCATAATTTCCTCTCAAAGATGAACCTATTGAGACAAAGAACATCATTGGAAAATTCATATACTTAAGGAATCAGCACTTATGCTAGGCCACAAAAATCTCTGAGTTTACCAAGCATAGAAATGAATACAATATGGGAACCAGTAATAAGGAGTGCCAGAGAAAAGCAATAATAACAACGAAAATTGCAATATGAGATCTGGTAAAAACATGTAATGATAACGGCAAAAATTACAATATGAGCACTGGTAAAAAATTGGTTTCTGAAGACATTAGGTTTATAATACACAGAAATTCATACAAAAAATTGGTTTCTGAAGCCATTAGGTTTATAATACCCAGAAATTCATACAAAGATGTCCTCAAGGACACATGGCACAGTGGATAAAGGTG
Organism: Acanthosepion lycidas; assembly: GCA_963932145.1. Taxonomy (NCBI): domain Eukaryota; kingdom Metazoa; phylum Mollusca; class Cephalopoda; order Sepiida; family Sepiidae; genus Acanthosepion; species Acanthosepion lycidas. The sequence goes on from OZ010584.1 coordinate 5,768,985, forward strand.
TTAGTTAGATCCAGTGACAGGACCCAAAGAATGCGAGTTCAATACCTGGTTATGGTGGTGGAGAACTTGGAGAGGGGAATTAACAGGAGATAACTGACAACTGACATCTATTAGACATGGCACATGGAACTAGAATAGTCTACACCAGTATGTATTCCAATCACCTGAAGAAGGCCAGAGCATACAACTGAGACGTGGTAAATATGGCAACAAAGATGAGGATGATAGTCCAAACAATGTAAATAGTATTCATATCCTGATTTGTTATTAATTTTGAAAATGATCTTATATAGATTTTCATATGTAAATAAAAACAGCTGTAATAGCATAATAGATACACACATTTCTGTATCATTAGATTTTTCTCTTTTTTTTTTTTTTTTCTTTGATTTGTAAATAAATGGTGCCATCAAGAGAAAATTATAAATATAAAACCATAATAGTGATGTTTGATCTTTTATATAGATTATTTTCTTCAATTATTTTTTTAACTTTCCTCTAAGCCTTGTCATTCTATTTTTTTTTTTTCTGTTTAATATACAGTAACATCTTTTCTGCAAATAGAAATCACTCCACTTTAACCTTTAAAAAAGGACTTTGTTTTGGAGGAAAAATAATTCTGGGTTTTGAATTGTCTTGTAGTTAAAACTTTGTATGGCCAACATATGTCTTAATTTGGTTAAGATATTTGACCAAAATCTCAGATTTTAAATTATTTATAATCTAAAGCCAAAAATTACTTGAAGCCTGGCAACCAAAACATCTGTTTCTTGCACACAAAAGTGGGAGGCATAGTGGCCCAGGGAGTCTAGCAATTTCTGTATGTCATTTTATAAAATGTGACCCCGAGTCATATACTGAGGAGTTGGGGGTGTGGCAATAGTCCCAGCCTAAAAACTGACCATATTTCACAATCTGTGCTAACAGATAAATAATAGTTTGTTTATTCGAACATTCTTTGTTGTACTTAAACTTTATAAACTATTAATTTTTCCTCAGATTTTGTTTCAGAGAAAGAAATAATCTTTGTCATAATATTAATTTATGTCATCAATGTCTGATTGAATAACTCCCATTTCATAGCAGATCATTTTTTAAATACTTGCTTCCATGTGGATTGAACCTTTTTGTTATCAGTTTGAATATTTTTATCACTTACAGTAGAGCGAGGATGAAGGGTGGGGGAGAAATGAAGTTTTACAATATTATTTGCTGGACAGTAAGAAATGTCCAGAAAAATGATTGACTTTAGATTGTTATCTTTTCTTCTTGACAAAGAAATTAAATCTTTTTTTTTTTCTGCAGGACAAAAATAACAATAAGACCGCTATAGCTTCCTCCACACCCTGAGAGATTTTCTCCCACTTCCTGCTCTTACAAGTCTCCACTTGATACTCTGCTAGGGACAAGACTTTGTTAGGTTTTGAGATGTCAGACTGTACAAACAATGTAAAGTACTTGTCCCCAAGAGACAATCAAGTTTTCTACTAATCAAGCATCCAGCCACTTGTACAAACAGAATGGAGATATTAATGTCTTGGGATTTTACAAGTCTGAGATTTGTTATAATTTGTGCTAATTTAAAAATCTGTGTCTTTTGTGTAAAGTTGTAATAAAAAGTGTTATCGAATCTCAAACCAAAAAGTTTGTTTATATGTTATTGCTAAGCTAAATTCTGGAAGTAATCACCATGTCTTTTCCTTTCTCCAGTCAATATTGGTTATTCTTTCATCAGTTATAGAAATGGGAAGAGAGCAATGTGTATCTAAAAAGGGTATGCCCCTTGGAAGAGAGGCAAAAAAAGACAGAGAAATAAATGTACATGTTAAGGAAACCAGAGAATGGGATGTAAAAACTGACTTGAAAAGGCATGTGTGGCAATAGACAAACTGGGAACTTTAAACCTATGTTATTTTCTTAAACTCTTTAAAAAAAACTTGATACACTTAACAATATTATATCTGTAAATTGTATTAATGAAAACAAAAATTCATAAATTTTGAATTTCATTAAAACAAGGTTTAAACCTCAACATAAAGAAAACATTTTCTTAAAAAATGTAGATCTGAATTTTCAAATTCATATTGTTCCACATGGATCAAATACTTCTGACTTTAACTTTTGTCCAGGAAACTGGAGATTTCCTGTTATTTATATTCAAGACACAAAAATGAATTTACCTTTAAACTGTAGATCTTGTTTGGTTTCAAAGAAATGAAAATGTTCTTCAATAATTGCTGTTTTGTTTTTTATTTTTAATGAAAATTTTGCTTAGTTTCATGCTGTATTTCTGATAATGAGCCTCATCAGTTCAACATTTAAATGTCAGAAATCTCTAAGATTGTTCCCATTTAGATGTTGCACTTGACCTTTGGAAAATTATAGATTTTTTTTTCACTGACCATTACTGTTTAATTTTTACTTACCCATGTCTACATAATGGCTAAACCTGAAATTTTATATCATAAAAGTTTTAAACCAAAAACAAATATAAATCTTCAGTTGATTTTGTAATCATCATAGGACAGAACTTCTCACTCTTTTGTTTTTATCAAATAAATTCAAAAGAAAAATGCTTCTATTTTTTTCCTTGCAAAAGTTTTTTTTTTTTTTTTTTTTTTTCAGAAGATGTCTTCTAATTTATTTGAGCATTTCTTAAGGATGGTAACATATCCTCGAGTTCATAATGCTAATGCAGACAAAAAAAGTTGTTCCTATTTATTGTCCCAACATGTAAAATCACTTGAAAAATGATCATGCTGGTTTTTATATTTGATATAGGTACATGCCTTGATTAGATAAATTGAAGAAATTCTAACTTACTTGTCCTTGTGAAGTGTTTTTCATATAAAGAATAACAAACTTATTGAAAAATTATGCCCACATTCCTCCAAGTAAATTATAATATCAACCACAACAGGCTTGATATATTTAGCAAGATTTAAATGACCCATAACTAATTTATTAGGACATTTAATAGGAAAAGTGGTGGCAAATTGAGTAATGGTGAACTGCAATTCTGTGCTTTTAAAATAATAAAGAAAAATTAGAAACGATAAGATGTCTCTTTTGTAAATTGATTTGAGAAAACTTAAAAATGATTGGAATATAGTAAGTGTCTCCTAATTGTTGTGATTGGTCTATTCATATAGCTGTAAAATTTATTAAGGAAACTTTTTAATATGGCAGATAAAAAGAAGATGCAATTTAATGTACAGGAATTATTTTAGTGAATTTGTTTTTGCCAGCAAGACAAATTCATTTACCACTGTAAATTTTGGTATTTGTTTTTTAAGCACTTTTTCAGAAGCTCCAAGGAGTATTTTAATAAATGGCAAAAAAAACAAGGGCAAAACATGAAAATTGTTTAAGCTGATCAGAAGCCATAACTTACTCAAATTTTCACCAAGATTATAGATATGACACAAAGTAGGTAAGGGAGAATGTATCTTAAGATATTTGTCCTTGTTGATACGAACTTCTGACCAATTAATATTCATAGCACATTGCCAGACTTGAAGCCAGGCTTAGCCAATTAAACCTTTTAAAATTTTTTTTTTTTCTCTTGTTCTTTCTGCTTCTCTTTCACTACTCCCTGCAACTTGTTTTACTTCTTCTTTCCTCCCAGTCAGTTCTGTTTTTTTTTTTTTTTTTTTTTTTTGGTTGTCTGTTGTTTCCTTTTAAAGTTAAGTACCTGCAAGGTTTATCCACAGAAAATAAAATCAATGATAATTGAGATTTTCACCAAATTTATGAGTCTAGTATTTGAATTCAGACCCCAATTTTTTTTTTTTAAGCATTAAGCTGATCAAACTAATACAATTACTTTTTTTTATACTTGTATGCAAATGTTTGAATTTTTATATATCTAAAGTAAAAATGCTTTCTATCTAAAAGATATTGCAGGGTGGGGGTTGGTGAGTAAAGTATTCAACCACTTTAAATGAAATTCATGTTTGCATTCATTTTAATGTAAAAAAGAACAAAAAACATACAATTGATTTCACTGGCTGGTGGTGGGCTCTTTATTTTTTATTTTTTTTTTTAATGCTCGTCTTTGATAAAAACAGGAAGGAGTGGATATTTGAAAAGGCATTGGTTAAAAGCAAACAAGTGAATTGTTGGGTTGTGCTGTCTGCTTTGTTCATTCTGTTAAGATAACAACAAATAAATTGCTTTTAACAGAATGTTTGCCAAAAATAATTAATGGCTATTTAACTGAATGTAGTTGGTGTTGAATTTGAAAATATTTATTTGGCTGAGAGTTGTCAGTCTCCTTTTTTGGATAATTCTCTCTTTCTCACAAAACTATTGTTGACCACCAAAAAATGTAGATCATTTGAATTTTCATTTTTTTTTCAGTTTCTAATATTGACAATCTGAGTTAGTAAGCACACATTTTGGCTAACCAGCTTTGATTTTGGCTTAGGTCTTATGAAATGGTAAAAAAAAAATGAATGCATTTTTACTTGCATCCAAATAACTGCCATATATATATATATATATATATATATATATATATATATATATATATACATATATACATATATGTGTGTGTGTGTGTGTGTGTGTCAATTGTTTTATTTAAGGAGTTTATGAGGGAAAAATCTTTTGCCTTCTTTTTTATTTATTTATATATTAAGATAAAATGAAAAAACAAACAAACAAAAATGACATTTAAAAGCCTGAAAGACAAAATAAATAAGTCTTCAGTTGGAATCGTATGTTCCAAGCATAATTTATTTTCATTTAAATTAAGTCTCTTTGAATGAAGGATTTCTTTGAGAACAAGGGAAACATCTCTTTTAGAAAATATTTCTTTTGCATACATCTAAATATTTAATTTGGTTCCGGGGATGATTCATGACCGACAAGCTTAGGCAAGGATTGTCCTTAGGACACTTCAACTAACTTTGATGAAACGGAATCATGGTCTCGTTTAGAAAATTACAAGGAACCCTTGAGCAGCAATGAACAGGTTTCACAGATGAGAGACTACCCATTTGCCAATACTTCAGAGAACAAGCAAGCCACTCATAGAAGTTTATGAAAATGCAGCAGACCCTTGACAATCTCCCACAGCCTCACAGACAGCAAAGGATATCTGCTCAATTCAGATTTCTTACCTCTGTAAGAATAAGGCAGGGCAGAATGCAGTATGACCCATTTCCCCCATTAATGGATTAGTCCTGAACACACATTCAGGAGAACTCTGCTTGATATGCAGAGTTTATTAAAGCTTGAAAGAGCCAGATGATCAACTGTCTGGCTCTGCTTGTTGACCTCTCTGCCTTTGGGCAGAGAGGAACTCAGATGAGGCTATGCTGAAGAGCAGGGTCTCATCTGGGGAGATAGACAGCTACTCGACTCTATGCATGGTTTATGGGGAACTTTGCCCGAGTCTACAGACTCAGAACGTCCCATGTAAAAACACTGGTCTTGTACCACTTCTACCTAGTGGGAAGGACTTGGGTAAATACCAAGTTCATTAAAGTTTCAAAGTGTCAGGCAGTCTATTGCATGGCTCTGCTAGTCAACCTCTCTGCCTTCAGACAGAGGAACCCAGACAGGGCTATGCTGAAGAGCAGTCTCATCTGGGGAGGTAGGCAGCTACCTGACCCTGTGTATGCAGGGTCTACAGGGAATTTTTGCCCAAGCATACAGACTTGGATACCGCACATAAAAAACGGCCTTGTGCCACATCCCACCTTGGGGGAGGACTTAGGTAAATACCGAGTTTGTAAAAGCTTATCATTAAGCAAATTTATATTGTCTCAAATAATTCTACTGCACTCTTTTCATTCATTATCCATACAGAATCTCCCCTACCCCAAACAGAATTTGGGCAAGTGGGAGGCAGCATTTTAATTGAACAAAGAGATTAAGATGAATCTGATTGTAAGGATTAATTCTGCTTGAATGGATTATCTGTTATATTTTTGTTTGTATCAGTTTGAAAGCAGATTGAGCTTAATTTTTACTCAATTAATCTTTGAATTGTGAAATATCATGATGCAACAAGTTAACTAAATCAGTTGCAGTGAAAATAAAGCATGAAAAATTATATAAAATAACGTCATCCTGCCAGTCATTCCTTACAATTTGACCAATGACAATCCTTTTTCTTTTCTTTTTTTCTGATTTGTCAGTGCACAACATGCAGAATTAAAATTTGCTCAAACAAATTTTAAATGTTCTCTTCAAACTTTACAATAAATGCCTCACTGCTTCTTGTTTTCCAGCTTGTTGGAAGTCCTTCTCTGTAGTCTTTTCTTCAAGAACTCCAGGAATATTCTGATACCTCAAATTATTGTCTTATTAGTTTCTTACCTCATTTTGGCAATATACTCAAAGCTCTAATCAGTGCTGAATTGGTTAAAAATCTTACTTCACACAGCCTCCTTTTATATAAACAATATGGCTTGCATTTTGCCAGTTCTACTGCCAATGTGTTAATGGCCATAACTGAATTTGTCTGTCAAACATTAGATAAGAACAGCAAAGCTTGTGCTGTGGCTCTTGATATCTCAAAGGTGTTTGACATGGTTTGGTATGTTGGCTTTCTCTACAAGCTCAAGAGCGCCGGTGTAACTGGACAGATATTTAACTTAATCCTATCATTCTTAACATATTGTGTAATGAACGTCGTGGTGAACAGGCATGCTTCTAGATAATTTCATACAAATGTGGGGCTCTTCAAGGGCTCTTTCCTTGAACCTATGCTGTTTCTGATCTTCAATGACCTTCCCAATGTCATCAGTTCTCAACTAGGTATTTATACACATGACACAGCTATTTTCTCCTGTCTTGTCAGCATGTTTGACAGATCTGACAAAATAAACCCAGCAACTATTCTTGAAAAGGACCCCAATCAGTGTTTAACTGGGAAATGACTTGTAAATTTGAATGCTTTCAAAGTAAAAATGCTCTCATTTAATCACCACAGCAAACCTTTTCTGCCTGCCATAAGCATGCCTGATATTAAACTCCAGGAAAGAAACACTTTGCACCTTGTTGGGCTCATGTTTTCTACTGACATGAAGTGGAATGATTATGTTGAATCAAGAACTAGATCTACTGCTAGGAAAGTTGGTTTACTGTGTTGTGCCAGAAACCTTTTCACATCAGAATCCATCTTGCACATTTATAAATCTACCATTCGACCATGCATCGAATACTGCTGCTGTATCTGGTCTGGTGCTGCTGCTATATGTCTCAAGATTCTTGATAAAATTCAAAGAAGGGTCTGTAATGTAATCAATCTTGACCTGGCATTTAGATATCAATCATTTTCTCACCTATCATGACGTTGCTTCTCTCTGTATTTCTACAAATATTTTCATGACTGCTCTTCTGATGAGCTTTCCTCCTTTGTGCCTCAATAGCCTGAATTTAAGCATGCTACTAGATTGGCAACTAGGTCTCACCATTTTACTGTTGAACTAACTAGATGCTACTTTCTTCTAATAGTTTCTTTTCTTGCCACTTCCACTTTCCTCACTGCTGTTAGACCATATGCACATTAACTTACCAGGTATTGCAGCATTGCATGTAAGAACTTTTGAAGATATTCTTTTGAAAGCAAGGATGGCATTCATATGCTCTCAAATATGGTAATTCCAGCTCCTGTGATTTTATTTTACTTATTTGTGATTTGATATTCTGAAGATTTTTTTCCATTGAAAAACCTTGAAAGTGGACAAATATTTTTTCCTTCTTTCCAGTTACACAAATGGTCACACTCAAAAACTGTCACGCAAACATGATTTGATGAAAAAGAACAATTTGACAATGGTGTGCAGCCAACCTGAATTGCCCTACTCTTCCTTCTCATCTTCTTTCATCAAATACAGTCTTATTTTGTTTGTTAGTGTGTGCATCTGCTACCTCAACTCCTTGTCTTGTGGCTTTGTATTTGATGATGTATCTGCTGTGGTTGAAAATCAAGATCTCCGACCTCATGTTCCAATCACAAATCTTTTTTGGAATGATTTTTGGGGAACACCTATGCAAAAGGTAATACTTTTTTTCAATTTTCTCATTAAAAAAACAAATGTTTTATTTTTTTTTGTTTTTTGTCTTAAGGGTTTATATATTTTTTTCTCTCAGAATGCATATATCAATCAAATAAAATAATTAAAATTACAAATCACTTAACAGAAAAAATAAACCATTTGTGTTTTAGGAAACAAAAGATTAATTTCCCCTCCTATGGCATGCATAAATAACTGCAAAATGATAATACACTTACAAGTGCAAAATATATTTACTCACTATAATTTATTCTGGTATAGGGACAAATATGGTAGAGAAGAAGGTGGGTGGAGGTATAAGATGTTTGTATTTTTCTAGTTGGGAAATACTTTAAAAATCAAACATTAAAGTCTTGCCAACAACCATAGTGAATAAAAATATGTCTCCTACCTCAAAATCACATCTAGTTTTGTTTTTGTGTGAAGCAATTGCTTTAAATTGTTGAAAGTATCTCTGCATTTTGCATGGTGATTGTGTGGAATTATTGGCCATGGTTAAGTGTAATTTATAAAATTCTCAACAAACTGAATTGACAAAGTTCTCAATACACATTAAGAAAAATGATCAGGCCAAAATAATACTAAGCAATTTATATATATGTATGTGCACAAGTCAAAACTAGGCAAAGCAACAGTAATAAAGCAAAAAGTTTACAAAGTCTTGTCACACAAAAATGATACAGTCAAGTGGTTATGGCATTCTGATTTCAAAACAAGAAAGAACAAAAATACGAGGGATGAAACAAAGAATTGTCCATTTTTATTAAGAAGAAATCCCAGCATGCATCTGTATGAGTTGTCTATAAATTGGGTAGTGGGGGATGTTCTCATTAGATTGATTGAAACTAACAAATAGGAAGAATGTCAAGCATCTACTCCTTCTATGCTTATAAATGACAATGCATATTTTTTTGTGAGTTTGTTGAATGGGTGGGGGGAATCTCTGATAATTTTTTTTTGCAATTCTGTGTGGAGTATCCAGACAAATTCTGAAAAATCTAAAACTGAATTTAAAAACAAATTCTGATGATATAGAAATGGTTCTCTCTATATTCATCTGCAAATATTTTTTCTGTTTGATTTTAATTCTTATGTTAAATGACTTAAATATTCTAATGCTACTGATGTTGCTGGTATTCAGACTTTCAATTTTTCTGTTGCTCAGCCATATAATGGATTTCTCTATTTTCCTAATAAATCTGAAAACATTATTCTTTACTTGATTTGTTCCTTACCTCCTCTCTTAGGTCTTCTAGAGCATCACACCTGTCCTCTTGCCAATTCAGATCATGATGTAGTATCTATTGATGTTTCTTTTGAGTTGTCTTTTAGAAAGGAACCTTTTATTTACAAGACTTCTTTCAGTTCAATGTACTGACTGGGATTTGTTTCGTGACTTCATTTGAGATACCTCTTGGATTGATATTCTTAATCTCCCTATTGAGAATTGTGCCACAGAGGTTTCTTGGGTTAAAGTTGGTATTGATGCTTTTGTACTTTCTTGTAAATACCAGGTGAAATTACAATCTTCTCCTTGGTTCTCACTGGCCTTTTCAGTCACTATACCCCAAAGGAATCACTTTTTACAGGTGTACCAGTTTGATGGTTCTGATCACAGCAAATGCCTATTTGTGATTGCTTGTAATAATTGTAAACATGTCAAAGAGGCTAAGTCCTTGCTGATAGAATGAGGCACCGTATGGCCTCTAATAAGTTTGGTTCTCATGAATACCAGCATCTCTGTAATAGTGTGTTAAATTAGTAAGTCTTCTATTCCTCCTCCTTTTACTCAGTGTAGGTGTTAAGATCTGCTGATAAAGCAGAATGTTTTGCTTGTAAATTCTCTTCAAATTTTACTCTTGACTCATCTGGAATATCTTTGACTGACTTTCAACTTAAAACTGAGTCTCTATTGAGTGATATACATCCATGGTTTTCTGCTCTCATCTCTTAAATGGATCCCAACAAATATCTCTTAAGTATGTGGGTGATCATGGCTCTCCACAACTTCCTATCCTTTATAGCTCTTAGCAATATTTGTCTTTTTACTATCCTTCTCACCTTCTGTTCTGCAATCTATTTACATAAACTCTTTAAATTTCTCTTCAAATTCTACTCTTGACTTTCCACTCAGAACTGAGTCTCTATTGAGTGATATGCATATAACTATGGTTTCTGTTATCATTTTAAACTGGATCCTCAGAAAGCATGTGGACTTGATGGTATCTTTGTAATCTTCCTTAAGAACGGTGCTCCTGAATTGGCTGCTGTTCTCTCTAAACTCTACAACTGATGCCTTGCTGCTTCTTATTTTCCTGCTTGTTGGGAAATCCTCTTCTGTAGCTCTTGCTTTTAAGAACTCAGGCAGAACATCTGATACTTCTATCTGCTTATAGCCTTTTACCTCTTTCTGGCAAAGTACTAAAGGCTCTAATTAACTCTGAATTGGTTAAGCATCTCACCTTGCAGGGTCTTCTTTCAGGTAAGCAGTATGGTTTTCACTTCTCTAGGTCAATTGTTGATGTGTTAATTATTATTGCTGAAAGAGCCTATCAATAATTAGATAAGAATAGTGAAGCTCAGGCTGTTGTTTTGGATATCTCAAAGGCATTTGACCGGGTTTATCAGACTGATCTTTACAAGTTGAAAGGCTGTGGTATTTCTAGATGAATGTTTGAACTGATTCAGTCTTGTCAAATCATTCAGTGAAAGTTATCTTCAATGGCCACTCTTTCTAGACCTTTTTGCATTAATGCCAGTGTTCCGCAGTTCTCAACTCGGTATCTATGCTGATGACACAACTATTTACTCCTGTCTTACTAGCAGGTCTGATCAGTTCAATAAGGTAAAACTGGCAGTTGATCAAAAAAAATTATCCACTTTCTGTTGTTAACTGGGGCAAGGAATGGCTTGTTAATTTTAATGCCTCCAAAATGAAACTTCTCTATTTAATCATCTGAGAGAACCCTTTTTAACTTCCATTGACATGGCTGATGCTAACTGCCAGGAGAGTGACTCATTGTGCCTTCTTGAACTAACATTTTTTACTAACATTAAGTGGAAAGATTATATTGAATCAATTAGTAAGTCTGCAGCTAAGAAAATTGGTCCACTGTGTCGTGCTAGACAATTTTTTCTTGCCAGAATCGACCTTACATATTTATAAGTCTACCATTTATCCTTGCTTTAAATATTGCTGCTTCATCTTCTCTGGTGTTCCTGCTATGCTAAAGGTGTCAAACATATGGCCTATGGACCAGATCCAGCCCACCAAGGACTTCAATGTGATCCTTAAAATAATTTCGAACAAACTGAAACCTAGCAATGTTTTTCTCACCTGTACTAGTTGGCATTCAAGAGATTAACCCCATAGTTTATTCGCATTGTCTAACATGCCAGACAGGAAACATCAGGCCAGTCAGGATTCATCAAAGCTTGAATTGCCCGAGCCACCAATAGGCCACACACCTAAAACTGCAAATGCCTACGCATCTATCTCTCTGTAATAATGAGAAGATTGTGTTTAATATTGTATATTAGCATTTCAGAAACCAGCCTAACATATTACCTGTGTCAAGTATATTGTGGCATTGCTTTTAAAATTTGGTTAAATTTTCACCATGTCGTTGTCAAAAAAACAAAAGTTTGATACAGAATGCAGAGTATTCCAAGAGAAGTGGACAGATTCATATTTTTTCACATCTGTAAATGGAAAATCTGTGTGTTTAATATGCATGCAGCAAATTTCTGTTATGAAGGAATATAACATTCACTGGCACTATGACATCACCATAGCAATAAATTCAGAAATTTGCAAGGGAAAGCAAGGACAGACAAAACAAAAGAAATGTTGTCTGGTTTAAAGAAATGGCAATCCATTTTCAGTCATAGTATGGAGGTTAGTGATGCGGGTGTAAAAGCTAGCTACATCATTGCTAAAGAAATTGCTGTGGCATCCAAGCCATTCTCTGATGGCGAATTTGTGAAGAATTGTTTGCTGAAAGTTACAGAAATTGTGTCCCAAAAAACACCAGTCTTTTTCTACTATAAGCTTGACAAGGGACACTATTTTTGATCATATTTCAGACCTTGCAGCTGATATAGATGGCCAACTTAAGGAAAAAGTGGCATCTTTTGTGGCATTTTCAGTTCCTATTGATGAGAGTACTGACATTACAGACATTGCTAGCTTGCAATTTTCATCTGTAGAGTTGATGCAAGTTTAAGAGTTGCTGAAGAGTTTGTTCAGTTAGTACCAATGACAGGAATGACAAAAGCTGAAGATATTTTTTGTTCACTTGTTGGTGCATTGGATAATGTTGGAGTAGACTTGGTGTTGTAGCGAAATTGAAAGTGAATACTACAAATGGAAGGCTAGGTATCAGGACTTTCCATTGTATTATCCACAAAGAGGCATTATGCTGCAAGTCACTGAAAATGGACTCTGTGATGGAAGTTGTTAAAACTGTTAACTTTGTACATGCCAGAGGCCTCAACCATCATGAATTTGACATTCTTCTTAATGATAAAGATGTTGGCCATGGTTTGCCTTATCATACTGAAGTAAGATGGTTAAGTCGGGGTATTGTATTGAAGCATTTTTTTGAACTATGAGGGGAAATTGTAAATTACAGTCCCCGGAATGGGTACAGGACCTTGTATTTATGGCGGATCTAACAGACCATTTGAATAACCTGAATAGAATATTGCAAGGTCATAACAAAGTTGTCACACAGTACTATGACAACATAGGAGCCTTCAAGTCTAAACTTGTTTTGTGAGAGATGCAGTTGTCAAACAACAATCCTGCTCATTTTCCATGTCTAAAAGATCTTTGCAATGCTGGAAGTACAAAGGACTTGGGCCAGTAAAAAGAGAAAATTTCTAGTTTGCTTCAACAATTCGAGTGGCGCTTTGAAGTATTTGATGAACTGGAGACAGAATTCAAAATCTTTTGTAGTCCATTCTCTGTAACACCTTCTGATGTGCCAACTGATATGCAACTTGAGATAATTGATTTGCAGTATGACTCAAAAATTTGAAAGAAAAGTTTGCCTTTGTTGGCCTTGAAGTATAGAAGCATTTTTTTCCTGGCTATCCCAAACTGAGAGATTTAGCTGCCACCTATGTGAGCAAGTTTTCTCAGCAATGAGTATCAGTAAAAACAAAATCTGTTCAAGGTTAACAAACAAAAACTTAAATGATATCCTGAAACTGCTTCACAGGAAATCTCTACTAATATTGATGCACTTGTCAAAGCTAAAAAGTGTCAAGTGTCTGGATCACACTAAGTTTACTAAATGGCTAATATTGTTAGAAAGTTGAAATTAAAGCTTAGCCTAGTCATAGCTTTCTGAATGTTATAATGTTTTGTAAAGAATTCAGTGTAAGCTAATTTGGTTCATCCCAAAGTATTGTATTGCATTATAACATGTAACAATTTTTATTGAATAAAAACAATACAATTTTCTTCATCTTGGCATTTTTCTGTATATCTCCAGCCCCCTTGATGTAAAATTGAGCTCATTCTTAAATCCAGTTCAGGCAAAGTACTTTTCTCTCATCTGCTATCATTTTGTATTTCTTTACAGACATTCTTTTTTTTTTTTTTTTTTTTATTGACAAACTATTTTTGCAATGTCAGTTTAAATATTTATGCACTTATTTTTTTGGTTGCAGGAGAATAGTCACAAGTCTTACCGACCTTTGTGTGTACTCACATTCCGAATGAATTACTTGCTGGGCTCAATGGACCCAATCTCCTACCATGTTGTCAATCTGCTGCTTCATGCTTCTGTCTGTGTGTCTTTTATGAGGTAAAATTCTTGCTTTTTCTCTTTTGGTAGTCAACCATTCAGTCTGTACCCCTAATACAAATGTCATAGTTTCTTTTTCAACCAACACTTGTCAAATATGTCATTCATTCAATTCTGGGCAAAAGAAAAAAAATCAAAAATGTTACCCATACAATCTCACCTGATTTTCAAGTTAAGAGGAATTTATAAATTTTACTTTTTGGTACATTTGAACTGTTGTAAATGAGGATCTCTCCTGGATCATATGATACTTGAATTTGAAAAAAAAAAAATTCTCCAAAATGAGAAGGCATTTGAAAGGCCAGATATAAAAATGAGTGACCTTAGAATAATGTCCATTGTTTGTACACCTCACAAAATGACAGCACAACATTTTGGAAGTCTCTCAAAAATTAGATTTCAATAAAACTTGATACTTATTTATGAAAAGAAAATTTTGATGAATAATTTGAGGAAATAATTTTTTTCTTTTTTTTTTTTTTTTTTTTTTTTTTTTAAGTCCTTCATCTTGTCCTTTATTTAATTTTATGAAATTTAAATAAAATATCATTTAGATGTTAAAAATATTTAGCATACTATAAAGAGAACTCGGTTGAAATTTTATTCTCAATTTCAATGTGAAATGTAGAAAATCTGCTCTGAATACAAAAATATAAAATAAAATAAAAACTAAAATATCATTTGGTTCAGAAATTTGTTTTTATTGATTTTTTTTATTCATTTGTTTTTGTTTTTAATTTAAACTTGCTGTCAACTTTTTAGTTATGAAAATAGAAAAGAGAAAACTCCACTGAAAAAATATTTATTATTTTCAGTGTCTTAAAATTCTTTATTATCGGATGTGTCTGGAACACTGTAATTAAAACAAATATAAAAATAATGATGAATCATTAAGAAATGTAAAATCAGTAAATATTAATGTAAACAAATCTGTCATTAATCCTGGTTAACCTCCAACCACTTTGACTAATAACATGCTATTCACCTTATTATATGATTTACTAATAACAATTTGACTGTATTACCTTATTGGTGTTATGCCCGGGTTTTCTTTGGGACTACGATAGCTGGGACCCAACGAGAAAATTAAAAAAAAAAATAAATGAGAGTATCCCAGGGTTCAATGTAAGATTGATGAAAAGAATGATGGGAGGGAAATTCTCCAATTCTAGACATTGGTGAACGCAGTGAGAAAACGAACAATATGCAGACACAGAACAACAGAAGACGACATGAAAACATATAATAAAAATACTGTATTTATAAAATATACAGTGTGTTAAATTAAAGAAAAGAAAACTAAATAGTAAAAGGGATGAGGGGACAATTGGTTGATCAAACATTTATCAATGCGACGAAATACAGACAAAAATAGTGACGGTAGATTATAGAATATATTAGGTTGGTGCAAAAATAATGTCGTTTTCTAACATGTTACTATGTGAGAAAACGATATTATTTTTGCACCAACCTAATATATATATATATATATATATATAAAGACGTAAAGACTTAGAAATTGTAGGGATCAACATCGATCGTTTGTTATCAGAAATAAAGTTTGAAAGAAAAGATGTCCATTCAATTCTTTGAGTGAAAGAGGTGGAGTTGCTAATGTCCAGATATAAGTCCTTGATTAACGCTGTTCAATCCTTGCCGAGGGCGAGTAGTATATGCAGATAAACCACAGAAGTATAGACGACTTGGGCTTGAGAATACCATTCAGGATTCTTTCGTCGGTCATTCTTGATGATGTCCGATTCCTCTGAAAGCAAACAGCTAAGTCCAATTTTGGTGACGTCCGATTCCTCTGAAAGTAAACAGCTAAGTGAAGTTGTTATATCCCAACATGCGCAAAAAAAATAAAAATCTGTTAGGATTTAAGTCACATGTTGGCATATGAAAGTGAGTAGGCGTTATCCATTGAACACTATTAGGGTCCCTTGTACTTATCAGACAAGCAGCGTTCGTCTGGCCTATGATCAGAGACCAGGTAAAGGCAGGTTCTCTTCCAAGAACTGGCTTTAGTCTAAAAAAAAATATTCCATAATCTGCATATTCAAAGAAATATAGAGACGACTGTTATTCTCATATCTCACCGCAAATATGTAAGGTATTAAAAATATACTTGTAAAATCTAAGGTGGGGGTACAATTATTGGTCTATCGTAACATTGGTAATACAGTTAAAGTATTGATTGTATCACTATATGGGTAGTTTGGTAGTTGTCTAATACCACTAATATGAATTAAAATCTGAAATTCAAACTGAAATTTGGGTTTCATTTTTATCTAAAATTTGCTTTATTCATCAAGATATTTGACAAATTAATTTTGTTTTTGATTAAGTTGAAATGTGTTATTTATAAAATGTACATTTTTGGTTATGAAGATAAGATTTTTTTTAATATTCTGCCTTTTCCTGAAAAACATTTTGTCTACAGTTTTTTTTAGAAAGAAACACCTGCAAAACAAATTGTAAATAACTTTTTTTCATTTAAAATTTAATTAAACTTATTTAAGTGTTTTTAGATAAAAGAACACTCATAAATGTTTTCAGTTTTAACTTGATATTTACTCTGGTATCATTTTTTTTATAATTTTAAATAAAATAAACACTTTTAAAAAAGTTATAAATTTGAATGTTTGGTGAATAGAACCACTGTGAAAGTTCCTTGTTAAAATTGTGACAATGAGATTCATATGAAGAGATTGGAATTTCTGAGTTGAATTCATTTTGTAAGGTAGTTTTATTTTCATTTACACTTGGCATGTCTAACACAAGCAGAAAAAAAAGTTCAACCTTTTAAAATGTTTTCTGTTTTGTACCCAATAAAAATTGTGTAAAACAGCAATAAATCCTGACTTGAAAATTAAAAAAATATTTGATGAAAAAGAAACTGACTCAAACTTTTACGATCTGTAAAATCTATTGAGGTAACTGTGATGTTTCTAGAAATGATTTCTTTTGTCAAAGTTTGTGACCAACAATCACGGTCTTATTTTTATTGATAAATTCTATCTAGATAACTGTTCCATTTAATTGCAGGCAATGCATAAAATATTTTTCATGGCAAGGAAAATAATGTGATTTAAATACTTTGCTATTTCTTTGATTCTTTTTTTTCTTCCTGTGTAAAAACAAAAAAAAAAAGACTAAATATCTTATGAATGGCAAATTGTTTTAATGTTGAAAGAAAACTTCTGTTTTTTCACAAGGCAGTTGTGATTTGACTCTAAGTACAGAGGAAATGATTTCAATGTGAGAAACGGATAATATTTGATTCTCAGCTGGACTTTTCATTCTTGAGAATATAATTTATTTCTCTCCGTTCATTTGTTGACAATGTTGCATTTTCTCCATAAAAAAAAATTAAACCAATAAAAAGAATTAATTTGTCTCTTGCTATTAAATTTTTCCTTTTTGAATTGATCAAAATTCTCATTTCATAAGTGATTGTCAAAAGACAATCCTTTAAATTCTCCAAAAGCATCTATTTTTTTAGTTTTTGTTGTCTTTTTCTTCTTTTTATGTTTAAATCAATCACTCTAAGCATGTAGAATTGCCTCAGAGTATATAATTTCTCACATTTAAAATGATTAACAGATGGAATTATTTTTGACATAGTTTCAAATGCACTTTTTATGGATGACAGCTTTTCTGTTATGCTTAGAAGGCAAACTGTACGGTTAATGATTTATTTAATGCCTACATTTGCCTGAGGCCAATTTCAGTAAAAAACAAAAAAAAACAAGTTTTATTTGAAAGCAAAGAGTAAAAATAATTATTTTTTGTAGAAGACACTTTTACCAATATGAAGTCAATATTAATCTTGCAATGGCCAAAGCAAAATTTAGATGCCAAATTGAAGGTGATCACTTAGGAAATTCCTATTTAAACTGACATACAGGAATGTTTGCTTTGTAATGATTGTAAGCTAAGGAATAATAATAATAATAATAATAATAATAATAATAATAATAATAATAATCTGGTTTGCTTTTCTTTCTGACTGTTCTTTTGTAGTCACATATATTTCCAATGTAGAAAATAGAATATTAATGCAAGCAAGAAGTAAAAAAAAAAAATAAATAAATAAATAAATAAAATAATTGTGCATTTGTGTTATTAAATATTTTGTATATCTTACAAAACTTTCTCACTTCTTGTTTGTTAATGTTTTAGAAATGGGCTACATTTTTGCAACCTGATGTTTGCAGACCGTCTGAATACTTCAGTCAATTTAAATAATTTTCTGCATCAAATGTAAATGTATGGGTGTGCAGCTTTAGTAATTTTTAATCCATTATTTTTTCTGATAACATTGAATTTCAATGGCTAATTTTAGTTATTAGACCAAATATGACATTTTCACATCATGTATAAAAGTAGCTTTAAAATGAGCATCCAGTCATCATGTGATTTATAATCTGACTAGTAAAAATAAATTTTTTTTTTTAACAATCTCTTTTATACAGGAATGGGACGAGAGAGAGAGAGAGAGAAAGGAGGCAAACAAGAAATGACTTCTTCCTCTCACAATTTTGACCAATGAGGCATTAATATAAGGACAATAGTAGAAATGAAAACACAAAATGCAAACAAATAGGACATTTGTGATGTGTGACTCTTTTGTTTTTTGTGCAATCAGCTTCAAGGTTTTCATCATTGTTTTTTGTTAATTTTATGCAAAAGAAACAACTTCTTGGAATATTAATCTCTTCATATATGATTTGTAAAAGCATTAAATACATATAAGGCATTAATTTTATCACCAAGAACCATCTTTTAAAAATAAGACCCTCCAGTATTTACACCCCAAAATGTTTGTATTTTCTCTCTTTCTTTATTTTTGTGTATGTATATAAATTTCACAAGATGAAAATGCAAATTCAAAAAATCCCAACTTTTTTGCATTGATCACATTTTACAAAAGAATAACTTGTTTGTCTTGAGGAAGGCAAAAAAT
Organism: Acanthosepion lycidas; assembly: GCA_963932145.1. Taxonomy (NCBI): domain Eukaryota; kingdom Metazoa; phylum Mollusca; class Cephalopoda; order Sepiida; family Sepiidae; genus Acanthosepion; species Acanthosepion lycidas. The sequence continues at coordinate 5,787,803 of OZ010584.1, forward strand.
AAAAGTGCATTTAGAAAGGTGTCTGAATATGACAGACATATGCAAATAAATATCTCTTTTCTTTACTCTTGACCTGTTTCTAAAATAGATTCATACTACTGTAACTAAAAAGTAAATGAATTTTTTCCTCCTTCTTGCCTCATGTTTTTTTCATATTTTACAAACAGTGCCAAAAATAAAAAAGGATGGCTGATAAAATGTTTTCTTTGCTTCACTTGGTACGCAACAGCAAAAACAAGTTCTGCTTTTTTAATCCAGTTTTTCTCTCTTTTTTTTTTTTTTGTCTCCCCACTTCTCTTTCTCTCTTTTTAATGCTCAGTTGCTGCTGTGTTCATAACAAGCTCTCACCGTAATACTTGGTAGGTAAGTTATTGTTGGATCCCTTGACTGATTGCTCCCCAAACAAATGAGAGTGAAACATCTAAGTTTCCTAAAAGTATGACTCTTTGTGCTGCTACTATTGCTCAGTTGGTTGAGGATTGGTGAGGTGGTGAGGATTGACATGTGAGAATAAAGATTATCTATTTTGGGTTAATAATGTATGAAATAGAATTTCATTAACATCTTGCAGTCTTTTGGGAATAATCCATCCAAGCTACATGTACACTGTGTAAATTTTAAAATCTCAAAAAAAGACAGATTAACTTAACTCTTTGGTCACTTGCATATGTGTATGAGTGAGTTACCCTTGCAACATTTTGGTAAATGGTGTACTGGAAGTGGTGGTGTGATTTTGAGGGTATTTGTTAAATTACCATGATGGTTGGTTACTCATTTTTCTCAAAAAAAATGATCCATAATGGACATCCACCAGCCAGAGGAAAGATGATACATTCCTGGCATTCAGACACTTGTCATCTGTAAACAGGGCAATAAGATATAATGGACCTGTTGCTTCTTCCCATACTGGGTTTCATTGGCATCTGTAGACATTAGGAATGAATGCTAACCTAAACTGAATTCTTTGAGATTATACTTTATGGCAGCATTAGTATGTTGTATTTAGCCATGAAAACAGAATCTGTGAATTTTGTTATGGTTAAAATTATTGGGCAAGTTAATGAGGCAGATTCTTTGTGACAGAAAGAAAAATGTTTAGAGGTATAAAAAAACTCCTTGAATGCATTTTCAACCTCATCCATTTTGTTGAACTTCTATCTGTGCAGAAAATGAGCCATAGCTCAGAAAAGATGGTAATCTGCTGGTACAACATCCGGACTGTAGACAGCTTGAGACGGCACTTCCAGCCCCTTGGGTTTTGTGATTGGTCACAGTATATACTGAGGAATTATCATGCTGTGGGAGTGCACATCTTTGATTGACCAATGCGGGGTAGTGGTCCTTCAAAGCATCATAGACTCACTGCAGTTGTTGATCATAAAGGTCAGTGTTTACAGCATGACTAACTGGGACAAGCTTAAAGTACAACACACCCTCAAAATTCTACCAAACACACAACATGACCTGTTCAAACTGCCCTTGTTATTATGCTACTAATTTCTCTTATTCAGATTATAAAATAGATCATTTTCCATCTTCAATTCAATTCATTAATTTCTTTTGCCACTAACCTTGCACTCAGTCCTTTTTTTTTCCACAGGTAGTGTAAAATGGCTCTAATTACTATTTTTTCACTTTATCAAAGCTGTAAAATAAAGAATAAACAATGTTTATATGTTATATATGAAAATAAAGAATAAATAATTCATCAATAATTTGACAAGTTGTATTAAATTAATGATATAACATTTAGAGACAAGTTGCCTAAATCAGTGAAAATATGAAAAATTTTTGACTCCACCTGGCAAGATTTTTCCCACTCGGATGTGAAAACTCTCAAAATGACACAGGTAGTTTCTAGTTTAATGTGACGCCCACTGGTGGTTACAGCGCTAATATGTGACGTCCTCTGGTTGCGACGCCAATATGTGACACTGCACTGTGGGCCCGTGGTCAACTCCCAATTGCAGTGCAAAGTTGTAAGGTTTCTTCCACCAGTGTTTAGGGTTGACTCCTTGTCGCTGCAACCAGCCTGTGTCCAGGTCAATCTGGTTGTTCCCAGTTTGATGCCAGCTTTGTCATTCCCAGCTCACTTTCAACGTCTGATTACTGAAGTAACTACTTTGATCTCAAGTCTAACCACCCACATTGTGACTTCGATCTTAGGTAGATGAAATCAATCAGGCCATAGTGCAAGCTGAATCCGAGGTGAAGGTGATATTGCACAAGCGTAAGTAAAAGAAGCAATAAAACAAAACTCAAGAGGTTCAAATATGTTGAGAAATAACAAATTATCTTTATCCGTCTGTTATATACAGGAGTGTTTTTCTCTCCCAGCACGTTTCTATGAATTTGTGACACCTTTGTGTTTTTTTTTTTTTTTTTTTTTTTTTTTTTAATCGAGTTTTGGTATCTTGAGTCGTTCATCAATATAACTTGCTTTTGGTAGGAAGTTGAAGTCGAAAGGACGTGGAATTTCTCGGTCGGCTTCTGCAAGGCAACACTGTCTCTGTCCGGAACTGAACTCCAACTGCCTTGAGACGTTCATTTATATGGATACCAACCAAAACCCGGTGTGGGGCCTGATGTGGTTTGGGTTCCTCAATAATTCCCAATTCCCAACAAGAATTCTCTTTGTTCTTAGGCCAGGAAAATTAATTACTTCCCATTTTTGAAAGATTAATCACTTTCCATTTCAGGGGTTTCTCCTTTGTCCGTGAAAGAAGGTCAGAGGAGAGTTATCCTCCTAGACTCTTCCTCTCTCACATTGTTATCTCATACCAATCCCCTCAGTGGGTGTTAACAACTTCTCCATCTTTCTCATACATTCACCTTCGCCTATCACCCATGCTACCACTTGACCAATGATCTCTCTTAAAATTATTATCCAGAATTTTGTTTACAAAATCTTTTTTTTCTTTTTTCCATTGGCCAATACATTTTTTTTTCACAAACCCCAGATTGCCAAATAATTCTTATCGCGTCTTTCTTTTGGGGACACCCAAAATGCACTTAGTCAGGTCTCTCTACTGACTCATCAATCACTGTTAAAACCCGACATCTGGCTTCTCTGCTAAGTCAACTTTTAACTGGGTGGGGGGGTCCATGTTTTACCTGAGGATCAAATTCTTTATTTTTCTCATGCCTTAAAATCCTCTTATCACCAGATGCCCATTTTCAACAATGCTGTGTCTGACGTCAACAGTTTGGAAAAGTAATAATAATAATTTCCTCTATGATTTTCTTCCTCATGCCAGAATTCTAACACATGCCAGATGATTTCCATTCGTTGGACCCAGGAATGAAAATTAAATGATATCTTTGAAAGATAATTAATATCAATTCTCTCTGCCTGTATTGCGGTTGGCCGAAATTTTTTTATGACTGTCAGCCAGCTTTGTTTTTCTTTCTGAATTCTGTTTCCTTTGGTGTGTCATTCCCTTACCATGATATTAATCAGTTTTGACAGTCACTTTTTCTTACGAATTTTCTGTCTCGTGCGAAAAGTATCTTTCTTTGTAAATAAAATAAAATCTTCTTTTTTAACATCTCTCAGTCTGTCTTTTGATATAGCTCTTTCTCGCATAAAGTCTTTCCTGTTTTTAATTTCTATGGTTAATTAGTTAGCCAATTACCATAGCTAAATAGTGTCACATTAAGAAGGAATAGTCGAGTCCGATAATGGCTTTCATCCTCATTTTAGGACATTGTTCCATTGTAGTCGGCATCTGTTACCACCCCTTTTTACTCGTATATTGTCACTCTGTTTTTCGCTACTTTGATCTTTACTGGATTTATTGTCAAAATATTCTTTATGTGTGTGTGGGGGGGGGCGGTTTTGTTTTGAGCCACTGTTTTATCATCTAAATTCTTTGACAGAGATGTTTCAATTCCTGTCTTTTAAGAACTAAATTGCCATTATCATCAGGTGTTTCTAATTTCATTGTGCTCTGCTTTCTTTTATTTGTTCAATTTTTTTTTTTTTTTTCGTTTTTAACACTTGAACATATTTTTCTTTGTTATTGTCAGGGTTTGCTGTTTATTTGTGAATCAATTCACTGCCTTCATTGCTGCTCTCCTTTTCTCTTTGCATCCGATTCATACAGAAGCTGTAAGTATCTTTCTCACACTCTCACTTTCTTGCTCTCTCTCCCTCCCCTTTCTCAATATTTTTTATTGTATAATTATTTAACTTGTTCAGTTTGCAATTTTGGGAATGGCAAGAATCCACCTTTCCCTGTACTCTGTCCATTGGCCAGTTATTGATAAAATATCTTAATATTGGCACAGAAAGAAAACCTGAGTGAATCATTCTCTTATAATTGCTCAAATAGCAACAATAAAATTTCTTGTCAGCCTTGAGCAGACCCAATTGGCACAAGGCCACTTTAGTAGGGCGCTTAATGAAGCTTAAACTTACTCTATTAGAAAATTGGTCAAAAAATGAATTTGCTGATCATCAATTTGCTGCTATTTTCAACTGGCATTTCTTTCATCTTCATTTTAATTTCTTTTCATTAAAACTATTCAGCCCCTCGGTTCAAATCTATTCATAATGGTTGACAATACTTCTAATAATGTATAAACATTTTAGAGGAACTATCATGAAAATTCTCTTTAATTTTTCTGCAATTTTTTAATTAGCCTGCATATAATTTTTATTCTGTGTTCAACAATGAATCTTTTTAGTTTTGTCTTTGTTGGCTGCTGCTACTTTAATGTTGCATTGTTGAGAAATCAACCAACCAACCAAAATAAAAAAAAAATCTGAATGTTAAATTTTTTTAATTGTTTTTTGGTGGTTTTATAATTAGTTTTTTTATGAGATCAATAAACTCAGCTCAAACCTCAAATAGAACTTTTACATATGATCTATTGCTAAGAGGCTGGAAAAATGGTTGGTTCCCTCTACCTGACTCCACCTGCTATCTTTTACCTTTAAAAGTGCCAGATCAGGCTGAAAATGGAGTACTGCTGCCATATATGGGAAGGAGCTGCCCAGTTTTCACTTTCCACCCTTGATAGTATCCAAAAGTGTATCCACATCCTTGTGGCTAAAACTCCTTTCTCACAGATGAAAAATTGCCAACCTCTCATATATTTCCATGGAAAGTGTTTGGATGAACTAAATTCCTTAGTTCCACCAGGTCTTACCTTCCTAGTTAAGACCTGCTATGCCATGCACATTGTAGTGAACCACCCTCATTCCCTACAAATTCCTTTAGTGAGATGTCAGTACCACTTGAGCAACTTCTTCCCAAAAACTGCTGCTCTGTAGAACCAACTCCTGAGGGTACGCTTCTCTGATCACTACAATTTTAACCTGTTCAAGTCTAGGGTTAACTGTTAACTTATCCACATAAGCTGTGTATCTTATTCTGAAACCCTCTACCTTGAGTTGCGCCTTGCTTATATAAAAGTTTCCTATCACTTTGACTTTGATAGTTCAGTAATTCATTTCATCTCAGTTGCTAACACATTGTATTCACTGAAAGACAGCTCTGGCCAATTCCTGAATAAGATGGTTTCTCATCTTACCTCATCAGTCAACTTTTGGTACTGAGCAATTTTGTAAGAACGCATATCTGGAAGGTTAGAATTTTAAAAAAAGACATGATTTATTGATTGTTTAGACTTGTTGGATGATTTTATCAGTGTTTGTTTGAGTTTTTATGATGTTGACTATCAAGTCCCTAATTTCTTTGGTGGTGTGGAGGAAAATCAACAAATGTTGAAGTGTTTGCTTGTGTTTTTTTACCTAAAAATGAATGTACCTTTAAAATAAAAAAAGTATGTTTTCACAATAAGGTATTATCTATGCATTAACTTTTGTGTTGTTGCAAGACGTTTATTTCAAATGTTCCATAATGAAAAGAAATCCTTTTAGTCTGTCTTCTTTTTTTTTTTTTTTCGGTCAAATATTAAACCAATAATTTAATTTAGTTTATAAGGTTCTATTTCAAGCTAATGTTTCTTTTCATACATTTGCATAATTATTTTCTTTGCTTTTTGAATTGTCAGGTTGAATATCCTGATCCATTTTCTGTTTGTAGGTTACTGGGGTTGTTGGCCGTGCTGAAACTTTATCTTCATTGTTTTATTTAGCAGCTCTCTTGAATTATTCCAAAGCCACAGCCTATCACTCAGCAACAAGTAAGTTCTTGTCACCCCCACCCAATTACCACCATGTTTCTACAACATCTGCTTGTATCAAGTATCTCTTTTGATAACTAAAAGAAAAAAAATCAAGCTCAACAATGTGAATACAAAATTCGACATATGAACTACTTGTTTGAAGATTATCAGTTTCACCTGCTCTCTTTTTTTCCAGAGGTGACAGAAGAACAGTTGTTTTTGGATGTCTCTTTTATTGATTATTGAAATCTCATCAATTATTTAATGAAAAATAAGTTGTCTGATCAACTGCTGATTGAAAGACATTCTTATTTTGTTTAAAATTTGTCAATCTTCTATTAACGGTTTATTTCTCAAGATAATGTTCTTTACTACAGACAAGCAATTAGCAGATGAATTTTACAGACCATTACTTTTGAAGTGAGTTGGAAAGACAGTGCTCTAGATTTGTGGCTCTGTGCCACACTAAGTTTTGTAAATACTTCTGATGGTTGTTTTATAAGGATTTAGAAAAACTTGTCTATGCACAAGCAACTGATGAACAATTTGATGACAATAACCGCCATATTTTCCATCTTGTAAGAGACTTGCTGCAATTTGTCCCTAGCTGTCTATTTCAAACTTTGAGAGAAAACCTCCTAGTTATAATACCAGTACATTGAATGCAGTCTACCATTTCTATGTTTCTCTTATTTAAATGTGCATCCTATAAATTGGTAAATAGAGAAGAAGAAACTGCTTGCTTTTATCTGTCAAAATGATAATGTTGTCAGTGAACATTGTGAATAAGCAAAGATATTTGAAAACTTTTATTATTCTTTACTATTTTCCCCCCAAATGAAAAAAAAATTGTTCTTGTTTCTTGGTGATTGTATTTTCCCCCCCTTTTTGGTTTTGTTTCTCTTCAGATTGGCTGTCCTTGTTGCTCACCGTCATGCTGGTGGCTGTGGCTATGTTATGTAAGGAACAAGGAATTACTGTTATTGGTGTCTGCTGTGTCTATGAAGTCTTTATTGCACAACGGGTCAGTTCTGCACTTTTTTTTTTTTCCACTGTCTTTAAATATCTTCAAATTAAAATTGTCAATAATGCATGAGATTTTTTTGTTTCCCAATTTCTGAAATTTTCTCTTTGCTTTTTCATGGCAGGTTAAAGAAATAATGCTGACATTTTTTAGGCTTTATTCCCTTTGTCTGATTTTTCTGGATCATATTTATTTAAAAATAATAATAATAAATAAACATTTGCTAATAGTTATGTAGATTTCAAATTGATCAGATATTTTCATATTCTCCTATTCTTTGAGTAATACTTCCCAATTCTTGACAAATGTCAATCTCATTTTTTCTCATTTTCAAGGAACAACAGGGATAAACCAATATTTTTCTGTCATCAAAAACCTTCCTTAGTGCAGGAACTGACTGTGTTCATCTTGTCTGGTTTTCTAAGTAAATGTAAAGTCCAACTTGGATGCAAAACTTCAAGTCAGCACTTTGATGCAAAACTGACTGTCCGCACATCAAGGGTGCCTTTCCATGACCAAGAAAAAGATGTTATATTGGTCTCTCAGTTGCAGACCCATGCTGACTATTGGCTAATACCTGCCCAGTATTGTTTGTATGTAGATTTTGTCAGCATCACCTAAGTAGAATGTCCTCTCTCATCAGCCAATTGTGGCAGAGGACATAACTCCTGTTGCTTACTACACCACACCACACACAAACAACTGTTGTTCTCTTGTTGACCTGATTTTCCGTTAGACTGACTAAAAACTATATTAAGTCAGCTGGAGTAGTGGCAAAATAGGTGGGCAGATATCTTTTTTCAAAGAAAAAGCTGAAACTTTGCCCAAGATTAAATGTGGTTATATGCAAATATGGCTATAATTTGATTTTTTACTGGTTTCATAATCAAGTTTTTACTTCATTTTATACTTGATTGTTAGAGTGAGTGAACATCTCGATATATTTGTTTGTTAAAATCAATCAGTGATATCAACATTTAGTTTTTTTTTACAAGAATGAAAAACTTTACTTGTATCTTAAAGAATCCTTTAGTTTGTGTTGAAGTAAAAAAAAAAAAGTGTTTTGTGTTCTTCATTTATATTGTGGAGATAAAGAATTTTCCTGCTGAAATGTTTCACATTTTGATTGCTGAAACATGTAAAGATACTTTAAGATAATTATCAATTGATAGAAAATTTCCTTGAAAATCCAAATATAGTTTGTATACATTTGATTTAAATTTTCTGGATTTATTTTGCATAAAATCATTCATTCCTTGAACTTGTTTTGCAAATTTCATTTCCTTGTCTTACAAACTGCCAATCTTGTTACATCAGATTTCCCAAGACTTTTTAACAAACAATGATCACAATGGTTTTCATGGTCAGCATTGGTGTGCATCAAATTATGGAGAAGTCTTTGTTGTCTGCTTCATGAATTTCCATCTGCATATTTACGGCTGAAATATTAAGGAAATGTTGGACAGATATTTTTGGAATTTTTCTTCTGCTCAACAACAAAAATATTTTCACAATTGCTAAAGATGATTTATTTTCTTTAGATATTAATGAAGACATATGAAATAGGGACAGTTCCTTTTCTCTGAAAGGAATAAGTTTATAATTTATTATCAATTGCAAGATCGGATTTTTGTTGCAAATATTGTGTAAATATTTTTTTCTTTTCTTACTTCAGATTTTTCTCTCTTTCTTTACAGATGACACTTAAAGAAATTTATAATATTGTTTATAAGTTCCTGCAGGGCAAATCCTTGCCTCCTCCTTGGCTCTGGAGTGCCATTTTAAGGTCTTTGTTTTTAGTCAGCAGCACTCTCTTCTTGTTACTAGCTAGAATTAAAGTCATGGGTGCTGAATTACCAGTATTCACCAGGTAAGTATAAAGGCTCAAATTTGGCAGCAAACAAAATACTTATTGATAACTTTTTTTTCCAAAAGTTATCAATAAGTATTTTGTTTGCTGCCTTTTTTTTTTTTTTTTTTAACACAGTTGTTCAGATTCTATGCTTATATCAAAGAGATTTGGGGAAGATATTTATACAAAATTATCTGACATTATTAAGAACATTAAGAATGTTAATTTTGTCCTATAGATTATTTTCCTATTATTTTCTTTATAAGTAAAAACAATTTTGCTAAGATGAGAGACTGGCTTTCTTTAGCACTGTAAATGCAAAAAAGCCAATATTTTTTATTAAATCAGTTGAATGAATTTTTATAAAAATGGAAGCAAATTTGACAACTAAAGTATCTAAATTTCCAAAATAAATGCAATAATTTTCCTCTGCTTTTCTAAAAAAGGATCAAACATTAAATTCACAATTGAAATGTTGCTGGAGTCTAAAACAACTGCTTTTCATTTTAAATCTTGCACTGAGAAAAAAGGTTCTTTGAAGATCTGAAATTGTATTTCTGACCAGGGTGGGGCATTAGAATAGTAGAATTTATTTATTTTTATCTGTACACTTTATTGTTTGATTTATTTCAGTTCTTCTTCCTAATAACATTTGATTTGTGGAAGCGTTGACATTAACTCTACCCTTGAATGGCAAAATATCACAAATTAGATGTAGGAGGGTAATTTAATTTCCAGACAAGACTAAATTCCCAGCTTTATCAATTTTACTGGGCTTGTGACATATACATTTATATCATCCAAGGATCATTGCGCTGTCCCAATTGAGAATAGTAGACAACAAGTTGCTGTTTTTGGTTAACTAGTACATACCAAGCAAAATCTCCCTTTTCGGCCTTGACATTGTTTTTGAAGAATGGAAATTGTACTTTCATAACTCATGCATTCAGCAATGAACTTGTGCACAAAAGAGAGAAAATGTTTCATCAACAAGTCGTTAACTCTTTAGCTTGAATTGTTTTTTTTATGGCTTATCAACCTTTTGCAAGTTATTTAAAACCAGAAAATATTTTTAGATTGTAAGAATGTTTTGGAGATGATGATAATTTACTGATACACATCTTATTAATTAACCCATAGCTGTGGGGGAGGGGGAGAAGAGGTGGATTCATGCCTTTCCTGGGGGTATTTGTGCATAAATGAATATAATGAACCTAACTGAAATTGGAACTCTGCTCTCTGATTTTCAGTTTCAGTTCCTAGACTTGCCATTGCTAAACTTTGATCATATGAGAACCAATGTTTCAGTGTGATATGGCCATAAAAATAAACCTTTAGGGATATAAAACCTATAAACAAGTGAAAGATGAAATAAACAATGAAACCACACCCATGTAATCGTAATGATCAGTGAGAGTTACTTGCCATCTATTCCATTGTAAAGCACCTCCTGAATTTGAATTGATAAACTTTTTGTAAACAATAAAACCTTTGAGAAAAATAATTTATTCAAAGATTAATATATTTTTTCTTTGCTCCTACTTGCTGTTTGTCATTGGGGCCAATTTTATTGTCTTTCTTGCAGATTTGACAATCCTGCATCTGTTGCTGGTACACCAACTCGTCAGCTGACATTCAATTACCTTTTGCCTGTCAACCAATGGCTGTTGTTTTTCCCTTCATCCCTCTGCTGTGATTGGACAATGGGGACAATACCCCTGATTCAGTCTTTCTTGGATTATAGAAACTTGTTTACCCTCATCTTCTACATTGTCCTCTTCAGATTTATTGTGTTTGGTCTCCTGGAACCAGGACCTCGTGGAAGGGCTGTCATCATGGTTTGTACTTGAATCTTGTTCTGCCTTTTCAAAATGATGTACACTTTGGAATTCATAGAAGATAATTCTAAGTGAATCACTTTTTCTTTTTTTTACTGCAGAGAAAATTTAAGAAAATTTCTCTTTGCCTCTTTGTGAATTGCTAATATTGACAGGAATTAAAATGTGTGACAAATTTTTTTTGTTCTTACTCAAAATATTTCTGTCTTTTAGTAAAAAGTAATTATATATCTATTTCAACATTCAAGTGAGGAAGGAAGGAAGAAAAAATGGGACAGTCTTTGGAGACCCCAGGTGTCAATTTAATCAATGACAAGTATAATTCATTTGTTAATTAAGGTAACTTTGGTGACAAGTATGTAAGAATGAGTGGGAAGAAAAATATAAGACACAAGGAAAGGGAGGGGATAGTGAAGTATGCCTTCACTTGTATCTCTTGATACCAAATGTGATTATTGTCTTGGTAGAAGTCTTCTGGTTTTTGTCTCGTATTGTTCGACACTAATATAGTCATTTGTCTGCACCTGGGTCATAATATCAGCAAAAGGAGTTACAAAGTCGCATTACATCTAATGGGGACTATTAAAAGTTTACCTGAAAGTCACTAAAAGCTACTTTGATGTCAACTTGACAGATGAGGGGAAAAAACTGAAAAAATTATTGTCATAAACCTTGACAAATACCAACATCTCTTCAGTGTTTATCAATAATTGTTTTACAATCGAAATCTTTTAATTTCTAATTTTTTTTATAATCTTGGAGTTGTGAAATAATCTCTGTGAAAGTATGTTTGCTTTTAATAGCAGTAGTAATAGTCTTGGTGAATGGATTTTAGTTCTTAGCTTTTTGTCTTTGGTGATAGGAAGTTGCTATTTACAGATCTCACTGACATCCAGACTTTAAATGTCTCAATTGTTCTCTCTCTCACTGAGATAGTAGACTTCACTATACGTTTCCCTAGTAATTCTGATGGACACACATCTCTACTTGGTTTGATTATAACGGACATCTCTTTGTAACCACTTGTAATGAGTATAAGTGTGTGTCCTCGGAGGCAATTTGCTTATAGAATGAGACACCATATAGTCTCTCACAAATGTGGTTCTTGAGATTACTGGTAGTTCTTTAAGAGTGTACTAAACAAGAGCAAATCCTAGTCCCTCCTCTCTTCAATCAATTTGAAATGTCATCTACTGCAGATAAAGCTAAGTGCTTTGCCTCTTAACTCATCTGGAGTATCTCTACCTCTTTTTCTTCCCCTAAAATAGAGTCCCTACTGAGTGATATACACATAACTCTGACAATTGTTTCTGCTGTCATTTCTAAACTAGATCCTCACAAGGCTTGCAGATTCAATGGTATCCCTGCAATTACTCTAAAGAAATGTGCTCCTGGACTGACTCCTGTTCTTTCCAAATTTTACAATAAATGCCTCCCTGCTTCTTGCTTTCCATCTTGTTGGAAAACCTCTTGCTGATGTGTTAATGTCCATCACTGAATTTGTCTATCAAGCTTTAGATAAGAATTGCAAAGCTCAGGCTTTGGCTTTAGATATCTCAAAAGTGTTCAACAGGGTTTAGCATGCTGGTCTTCTCCACAAGCTCAAGGGCTTACAGTGTCTCTGAACAAATATTTTGCTTAATTCACTCATTCCTAACAAATTGTGTAATGAAGGTTATGCTGAACAGATATGCTTGTTCATTTTATATTAATGCAGGTGTCTACAAGGGTGCTTTCTTTGGACATGAGTTTCACAACTAGGAATTTATGCTGATGTCACAATTATTTACTTTACTGTCGTTGTAGCAAGTCCAACAGTTTTGACAAAGCAAAACTGGCAACTGCTCTTGAAAAGGACCTCAAATCAAGGGTTAACTGGGGCAAGGAATGGCCTGTCAATTTTAATGCCTCCAAAATAAAATTGGTTTCATGTAATCACTATAGAGAACCTTTTCTGCCTGTCATCTGCATGTCTGATATTAAACTCCAGGAGGGGCAACTCTGTTCCTTTTGGATTCATGTTTTCCACTGAAATGAATGGGGAGTGGTTATATTGAATCAATTGCTAGATCTGCTGCTAGGAACATTCATTCACTGTGCTGTATCAGAATCTTTCTTGCACATTTATAAATTTAACATTTGTCCATGCACTGAATATTGCTGCCATATCTGTCTGGTGTTCCTACTATATGTCTTGGGATTCTTGACAAAATTCTTGATTCTGGCCTGGCATCTTGACTTCAGTCATTTTCTCACCTGTCATGACATTGCTTCCCTCTGTCTTTTCTACAAATATTTTCATAGTAATTGTTGCGATGAGCTTTCCTCCTTGGTGCTTCAACTGCATACATTTAAATGTACTACTAGACTGGCAATTAAGTCTCACCGTTTTCCATTTTACTGTTGAACTACCTAGATGCAACTGTATTTTCCAGTCTAAAAGTTTCTTTTTTCTCCTGGTTTCCTGTTTCCCTGCTGCCTACAATCTTTTGTCTTCCTGAATCCTGTTCTTTCATTGTCCTTTCTCCTCACTTCAGTCTTCTTGTTCTCTTTCACTCTCTGTAACCACCTGCATCCTAGTGACATTATCACCTTGCTTGGGGTGAAATGATTTTTAAAAAAAATGTCATGTACCCAACAGGAGACTTGAGAATTCTTAATTTCCCTTTATCCTCATATTTTTTATTAGTTTAATTCCAAAACTTTAGTCATGGTGAATTGTTGAAGATAAAATGACAGATTTATGGATAAACTAATAGTTGTTTATTAAGCATAGCTTAATTTTGGCACAAGGCTAAAAATATGGAGCATTCAGTGATGATTAAAGTCAATACCATAAGACTAACATGTTGGCTATTCCACTCCAACAAGGATAAAATACAATCTAACAAATGGTTTTTTATTGACAGTGGTGTGCTTTCCAAATGTTTTTTGAGTGAGAGATAAAAGTTGTTGCTTTTCTTTTCTCTTCTCTTCCAGGGTTTGACTCTGCTTATTCTGCCTTTCATCCCAGCTTCCAATCTTTTCTTTCCTGTTGGCTTTGTTGTAGCGGAGAGAATTCTTTATGCTCCGAGTATGGGATTCTGCATGCTTGTTGCTCTCGGCTTTCAGCTGCTGCTTGACCACAAAAAGTAAGTGTTTTGACCATTGGTTATTGTTATACATTTCCTTTCCACAGGAATTGAAAATGTCTGATGCAGATTTCCAAAAGTCTCATATATTATTTATAATAAAACAAAATAAATCAATGCGCGTGTGTACACATTGATATGAAAATGAACTTTCTGCTCCCATTTTAAGCTTTTATCAAAAAAAAAAAAGGTAAGTGAATTTAAAAATATTCAACATTGAATTATGTGGCTATATTTTCCCAAGTGATGAACAACTGAAAAAGATTTTTCAAAGCAGATAAAATATTATAGAATGAAATTTTTTTGATTCTAATTCCTAAATGTAACATAAGTAGAGTAACTAGTAAGAAGAAACACACCCTGCCCCTTGGGCTGCTGAAATGACCTCTTTGATATATTGAAGGTGAACTGGAGGCTTTGAAATCATTTTCATTTTTCATAAGGAAAGTTTTCTTGCATTGTCTTTTTTCTTTCTAATTTCTTTCTCTTTTGCTTGCAAATTCCGACTTCTTTTCTACACCCCCCCACCAAAAAAACATCCATCTCCAGACTTTAAACTTCTCAGGGCAAATATGACATGAAGTTGGTTTATAATGGGTGGTTGGGTGCATACATGTGGATAAAGCCAAAATACTGTGTTTTGCATACAAAGATGTCAAAATGAGTAATGATTCTTGTCATTGCCTCATGGTAGAAATCTCTACATTTATATTGTCTCTCTGGCCAAAAAGACAGGAAAAAGAAAAACATGAAGTTGTCATGGTGAAAGCTAATTCAAATCTAATTCTTACATCTATTTGCATTTTTAATTCCTCTTTTTCGTAAATTCATTTTTAATACTTTCAAGTGTTCAAAAACTTGATGGTTGTGTCATTCGTAAAATATTTGTTTCTTCAAACTAGGTACCTCCACTTTTGTGCAGAAAACAGCATAGCATAATGAAAAAGGCCACAAACTTGATAAAAATAAAGTTTTATCGTTAAAATGTTTATTAAGATGAAAGACCAAAGTATTTTTTAATTATTTTTTGAAATTTTTTAATCCTTTCTAACATGTTTGAAATTTTCGTTAAAATCTTCTTTTGTTTACGTCATCGCAATAGCTATATAATAACAATGACGTTTTTGCGCTTTTTTTCTGTTGAAACACATTGATTTTGAAATTCTTGTAAAAATCAAATAATTGTTTGATTTTAATGAAATTTTCGGGACTTATTCACAAAAGAATGAAATTATTTTTTTTTTTTTTTTTTTTTTTTTTTTACATATGTTACTCACAACTTGCTTAATTTCATGAAATTTCACACAGAATCTTTCTATTTCCTGAATTTTTTTTTTTTTTAAGTAGGAATACTTGGAGATTGTAAATCACCTATTTTTTTTTTTTTTTTTTTTTTTTTTTTCAAATTTGAGCTAACTGAAAATCTGCTCTGAATTGAAAAATAACAAATCCAGTAAAAGTATGACATTATTTAATTAGAAAAGCTTTTAATTACTTTTGTAAATAAGTTATATTAAGGACATTATTGTCTAAAGAAATAAAATCTAAAAAATAGCATGACGAAAAAGACACCAAACTTGATGAAAACAAAACTTTATCGTCTAAATGTTTATTATTAAGAGGAAAGATCAAAGTATTTTGGGGGTATTTTTTAAATTTTTTAATTGTCCATAGCACGTTGAAAAATTTTCATTAAAAATCTTGTTTTTTTGTTTTTGTTTTTTTGAGTTAGAAAAACTGACAGATAATCAATCATGTCAACCATTTTTTTCTATTTTATAAAAAAATGAAAATCTCAGTTTGAAATACTTTTAAAAATCAATTATCATTTTTTCAAATCTTATTTTAAGAAAATCAGAAATTATAATGTTTATTTAAAATATTTTGAAACTAGCTTAACTTAGTTTCTGTGCCAAAAAGATGTTTAAAAATAAAACAAAGCAGGTCATGACATTTCATGTCACTTGACAGGTGACAAAAGACATTTTCATGATGTATTGATAGCTTACGTGAGGATAATTTATTCTATGGAAGGAGAGAAGTGAAATTATTTAGATTTAAGTGAACAAAATATTTACCTTGTTATTTTTAAGGAAAACTTTCAGCGCTCTATTTTTTTTTTTTTTTTGTACTTAGCTTTCACCTTTACGTTTACAATGCTTTATTGAAAATATGAAGAAATTAAAATAAGACTGTTGAGAGTGAGATTAAATTTCATAAAATTGAAATAAGACGACTCACTGAAAACTGTAAAACAACTTCACAAAATTGAAATTGCAATGAAATATGTAAATGAAATAAATGGTACTTTTAAAAATGTAGTGATGTCACTGCTGAAAATGGCTTTGGATGGTGTTCAGATTTTTTTAATTAGTAAAAACGCTATTTCAAAATGCTCAGCATGTGTTTCTCATGAAGAATTTGCAATAATGAAATGAATGTTCAGTGGAGAATGCTTACACTCAAGCCACATGACGTTTTATTGCTTGTCACCTTCTGTACTTTTTAATTACAGCTATTTTAATGACTTTTATGAACACAAAACTACATTTCTTATTGACTGCAGGTCTTCTGATTGGATGAAGCAATACAATTTGCAAAGCGCTAAAAAATGATCTATCTCATAAGGACATTTATGAAAGTGAATGCAGCTTTCAACTAATTTTATAATATTTTAACAACTTAAATATAAAAATCTAAAATAATTAAAGAAATAGCAAATAACTGTATTAAAAATTAATTTTTCATTGAAAAAATTTTTTGCTTTCAGAAAATATTGTCAAAATATTCGTAAAAGCAACTAAAAGCATTTGAAATTAAATAATATTTTTGTTTTATTGAGTTTTGTATGTTACAATTCAGGGCTGATTTTCGGGTAGGGGGGATCCAATTAAAAAAAAAAAATGATTTGCTTTTCTCAAAGCCTCGTGCTTTTAACTAATATAATCACTAAACTGAATTTGATCGAATTTCTAGAGTTTTCATAAAATTAGTTATGGGAGCGGGATTAAATATAAAAATATTATTTCTGCCATGACTTTAATAAAAAAAAAAAAACATATTTATAATAATTTCCATCATCTATGAATAGTTTTTGAAAGTTTCATTAACATCCGACAGTTATTTTTATTTTTGCAAGATTTTCCAAATTAATGTGTGTCATACAAAAAAAAAAAGCGTGCTAAAAATTGTCTGTTATTTAACTAGTTCTGGTGATACAAAGAGAAACAAGGTTTTTTTAATCAAAATTTAGAATGTTCTAAAAGGAAGGAAAAATTTTTAAAAATACTTTGGTCTTTCCCCTTAATAATAACATAAACATTTAGATGATAAAATTTTGTTTTCATCAAGTTTGGCGTCTTTTTCATCATGCTATGCTCTTTTTTTAGCAATCTCATGGAGGTACCTAGTAGGCACCTCTGTTTTTTTGGCATAAATTTTCAATACCTAAGATTTAAAATTAAATTCTAAAAATGAAAAAGATTTCTTGAAGATTTCATTTTAGCTTTTAACAACTAGTCCTGTCCATCTGATCCAACGTTTGATGGACTGCTGATAGACAAAGCGATGACAGCTACTTTGGATGACTTGAATTGACATATTTGTCAGAAATCTAAGTGAATGCATTTTCTTTTTTAACTACCTAGTAATTTTTACAAATGAACATATTTTCCACAATTATTTAATATTTTACTGACTTTCGAAGATGCAAAAATAATAAATAATTAAAATTAAAATACTATAAAATTTTCTTCAATTAATTTTATAATTTAATAACAAATGAAGTACCATGATTATTCAATTGAAGTATGTCCCACACTAATGTAAATACATAAAATAAAAATATTTAGTGAAATAGTAATTGAAAACAGTAAAAATCAATTTAATTCAAATCTACGTCATGAATGATAAAATACTTTTCTTGAATTAATCGTCATTTTTTTTTCTGTTCAAAGTTGACGAATTCTTAATGGTCGCCTGTGTCGGCAGTTCAAGGGAAACGAATCTTAAAACTTTGACGATTTCCCTCCCTTTTCAACTGCTGATGTTTCCATATTTCATTTAGATTTTTTTCTTTTCTTTTTCTTAGAGAATGAAAGATGTTTATTTTCTTTTTCTTTTATTTGAAATTATGTTTTCTTATGCGCAAATAAACGAAAGAAATTAATTTTGTTTAGCTTTATCAAAACAAAATATAAAGAAAAAATTTGGAGTGATTGTGCTTTGAACGATTCTTACCACTAGAATTTGAGCTAAAAACCTTCTTTAAAAAAAAAAGCATTTAAAAATAATTTGAATATCTTGAAGTTAAATTTTAGCTTTATGAAAATCTAATTCATATGAAAATAGAAATAAATTTCCATTTGTAAATAAAGTTTTCAGATATTTTTAAAAACATTCTCACGTTCATTCGTCACTCATCGAACCAACATTATAGGTGGAAAATGTAAACATATTTAAAAATCTCTTAATCGATTACATGTTCTAGAGATGTATAAAACTGGATTCTGTTAAAGTAATGTTTACTTTGTGCTTAAAGTAATGAAAATAACGTTTATTTATGTAAAGTAGCTTGTGAGATGTCATCAACAGCAGTTTTCTATTGTCATCCCTGACTCTTAAAAAGCGCACACAGTTTTTTTAAAAGGAAGAAATACTGAACACAAGCTATGTGATAATTAGGAAATTGGTATTGTTTTCCTTAAAGAGAATTTATGTTTAACCTTATATAACCAATAAGATATTATTTTATTCTTTACTATTTTATGAAACTTAGTAGCATAAATTTTATTTTTTTATATTAATTACATTAGAAGTATAAAAAATAAATGAATTAAAAACTAGTGAAATGATACTTTTGAATTCAATTCATTGCTTTTATTTTTTGTATCTTACCTGCTTGATGTCATATTTAGTTGCACCCAGTGAGGACTTTTTTTTTTCCCATTATTCTGAACTTAAGAAAATGTATTAAAATAATGAAATTGCTACTAAGAAAATTGTAATGCAATTGATGCTGCATTTAATATTTTGTAGATTTTAGGTGGCAGGGAAGCAAGGAACCAGAATAGAGTTCCATAGATGGGATATGAAAGAAAAGAAACTATTAGAATAGAAGTTAAGGTTACGTCTTTTGCTAATACAACAGTAAAATGATGAAACCTGGTTGCCATTCTCATACTATGCTTAAATGTCACAGTGGTGAGAAAAGTGACTAAAGTTGAGATGTCAGGACTGATGACCTTATAGACCCTTCTTTGAATTTAGTCAAGCATCTCGATGTATATGACAGGAGCACCAGACCAGATATGGCAGCAATATTCAATGCACAGACAAATGGTAGATTTATAAATGTGCAAGATGGATTCTGATGAGAAAAAATGTCTTGCATGTACAACACAGTGAAACAACTTTCCTAGCAGTTCAAGCAATTCTTTTAGCAATTCTTTGAATGTTCAAGCCTTAGGTTTCCCTTCTGAAAATGACCCCTTTGTCCTTGCTTGCAAATCCAATATTTCTTTTACATCTTGCTTTGTGACATGTATCAATACAGAGAGGTTTGCAAATTCTTCTTTTGCGTGTGTTTTTAGTAATTTTACTTTTCAGCACCAATAATTTTGTAGTGACTTTGTTTAGAAAATAATTTTGAGGAAATGATTTTTAAGACTCTTAAATAAAAATTTTTTTGTGCAGATGTAAGAATAATTAACATTGTAAGACATTTGTAGGAGGAGAAGCATTATTTTTGTTAAGGAAGAATGTATTATTTTATGGGTATATTAATTTTAATTTCTGCATCAGTGAGGAAGTGTATATGCTTTATATATATATAAATTGAAGAAACAAATATATATTTATTATTAGTATAAATTTTAACTGTTATTTTGTATTAAACACTATTTTATTATTACCACCATCAGTTTGTGCGATTTTAATATATATAATCATTTCTCCCCGAGCAATAATGCCACTAGGATACAGGGGATTACAGGAAGTGAAAGAGAATAAGAAAACTTTAGTGAGGAGAAGACAAAAGAATAGGTTTCAGGAAGAGGGCGATTGACATTTATTTAAATTTTTGAAGAATATAGGTGTCAAGGAATATAGTTCCACAGATGAGAAGTGCATAAAAAGAAACTGTTAGAATAGAAGAAACATTTGCATCTAGCTAGTTCAACAATAAACCAGTAAGGCCTAGTTGCCAATCTAGTAGCAAGTTTAAATTCATGCAGTCAAGGCACTAAGGAAAAAAAAAACTTATCAGCACAATTGCTATGAAAATATATTGTAGAAAAGACAAAGGGAACCCATGTCATGACATGTAAGAAATTCAAGATGCCAGGTCAGGACTGACCTTATGGACCATTCTTTGAATATTGTCAAGAATCTGGAGATGTACAGACAAGATATAGCAGTAAAATCCAATGCACAGACAGATGAATTCTTATGAGAAAAATTGTCTGGCAAGACACAGTGAACCAACTTACTTAGCAGTCAACATATTTGCTATAAAATAATAAAAAAAAACATATAAACACTTAACAATATTAAAGACCAATTGTTCAATGCCAAATGACAGAGCCTATGTATACAAGCACATGATGAAATAGCATTTCTACATACCAAATACACAACTCCTTGAGTTTCATGCAGTTAGTAATCATCAGGTGGAAATAGAAGATAGAATAGACTTACACTTCTTTGACTGATAGCGATCAAAGAGGCTTGCTACATTTAGTGGAGATTTTGTTAGTCCAAAATTCTGGTAGAAATTTTTTCACTGTCAGTCTGGTTTTTGAGACAAATTTTCAGTTTCTGTAATCACATTTTACACAGTACTTTAATACGATTTTGTTTGTCTTTTTGTTATTCTGATTGAAGCGCTAAATGAAGAAGAACTGTGCTTATTGAAAAGACTAGAAATTACAGACTCAAATTTTAAGATGACTGAGTTTTACTGGCTCAAACATTTTATGTGTAAAAGTCTTTAAGAGGATTTTTTGTTTTCTTGTATTCATCAAGTCTTTTATTTTCAGGAACTTGAAGATTCTTCTTTGGTTCTTCCTGGGATGCCTAATAACGTTCCATGGCTTAAAGACCATAATTCGAAATTTTGATTGGTGAGTCACTGTACAATTACTTAAAATTTCCAAGCTGTCTTTTTTCCAGCTTCTTCTGCCAATTCTATAATTTTTCTTCTTTTTCAGGGAATCTGAATACACTCTATTCCAGTCGGCTTTGAAAGTTAATCAACAAAATGCCAAACTGTTCAATAATGTTGGCCATGCCTTGGAAAAGAAATCTCAGTGGAAAGAAGCTTTGGAATATTTCAAGGCTGCTGCCAAGTAAGTGGGTCACTTTTCAGTCACTCAGCATCTTTATCTTTATAGACAGATTCCCATCTCTTACATTCAAACCTTTGCATATTCTGCATGTGTGTGAAATGAACAGAATGCAAAACACAGCAAACAAAGAGTTAATGCACAGAACACACAACTCTTGACATTTCAAAAAGGACATTTTTGTCCCTTTTGCTCAAAGTGAACTTTTAAAAAAATTGTATCACATGTAGCCAGAAACTTTCTTCTCCAATCAAATCCCACAATTCTATTTTTTTTTTCTCTCAATTATAAAAAAACAGCTTAACTTTTTTAATAACTTTCGAGAAAATGAATCAAAATATTTTGAGGATGTTTTTTTAGTATTTGAAAAGTTTTGGTGTGCATGTTGATTTTTGAAAATGACAGTTGCCTCCATTTTGTTTTATTCCTAGGTCCAATTTGTTGTATTTAATGAACTTTGACATTCATGAATGTGGAAAGGAATTGATATATTTTGTGAGAATAATACTGAACTGAATTCTTCAGAATTTTCTCAGGCAGTTCCACTGAAAATGGAACAACACTGCCAGATTTGACCCAAAGAGATTTTTATTCCTTTGAATGAAATGTTTACTTGTAAAATTATTGCACACTGCCCCAACCCACCCTAATGACTAGTCATTCTTAAAAGGGATTTACAAATCTGTAATCACTACTCATGTGAATTTTCATTTTTGATCAGTCATCCATCTTTATCAAATGTGTTGACATGTCTTTATCAAGGTGGTGATATGCCTCACACATAGTAACGAAAGAAGAAAAGAGACAACGCTTGAAACTAATCTCTAACAAGTGGCATTGGATATCTTTTCAATTTTTACTGTGACTGTTTCTAACTTCTACAAAAGTGTCATTTCTTCCTGAAAGTTTTCATGTATCTATTTAATTCCTTTTTTGTCTGCATATTATTGGTTTGTAGATTTTATTTTAAACACTAGACACTTTAGACAAATAAAATCATTTAAGGGGCCTGTATTGGAAAACATACAAAGTCAAGTCCCATTGTATCATACCATTTTTTTTTTTTAATATACTTTGGTTTATTTCACTTTTAACTGAACTTCTGATTTCTGGATATTGTTTAAAAGATGAATTTAGATGGTTGGTATTTCTGCTTGACTCTGAAACGAGAGTTTATTGGAATTTGTTACTCCATCTTCAGTTGAGTGTTTTGACTTCAAAGATTTTAATAATACTGATGGATTTTGTTTTTGTGTCAATCTCAAATTCTCATCAATCTTCTCTCCAAAGCAGGCAACAATTTTAATGTTTTTCTTTTGTTTGACATATTTTCATTATGATACCTTTGATGCCAATATCAATGTACCACTTTTCACCTGTTTTGGAACCCTAAAACTTTAAGAAAAACTCTGACTCATTTAACTTTTTCCACAGGATTAAATTTCTTATCTCAATTTATAAGCATAGCCACTTTCCTGTTAGCATTTAACTATGTTTTTGTTGGCATCATTTTTGGGATGAACATGTGTATTTTGGATTAGGGGTGGGGAGGAGGGCTCCAATTATCTGTTATCCCCTAGTTAATTACCTTCTAAGTTAAGTACTAGCAATTGGTTTATAAAATCTGTGATGTATATTTAGAGTGTTCTATTTTGCCACATTTGCAATATCTGGATCTGTTCTTCACATAATAGAATTATTTCTGCAGCTCAAATTGGTCTTTCTCTGATCTTTATTTTTGTTACTGTTTTATTACAGAGTTCAACCGGATGACATTGGCGCTCACATCAATGTTGGTAGAACTTATAATCGTTTGAATATGTCAGTCGAGGCTGAAGCTGCTTTCCGTGATGCCATTGCTTTATTTCCACCAATCATTCCAGGTAATCTCTTCTCATTCTTACTCAGTAACTTTGTTTGAAGATAATCTTAACCCTCAAAAATATTCAGGCAAATGATGTTCAGATAAGTTTACTTCTAAGAAGTTTTGTTTTCTTCAAGGAGCATAAATGATGTGCAAACAACTGGCAAGTCTTTGCAAGAAAAAGACAATGATTGACTGTATTGTCATTGTGGAAGTCATAGAATAATTTCAGCTTAAATATAAATATTGGCTCCCAATGTTCAACCCTTACCCCCCCTCCATGTATACTCTGCCATAATATAGGATAACATCATTGCAAATAATGCAGGCAGCCATGCAAATAGTGAGACATTCAGAGCTGATATTTGTGGGGTGGATTTGAGCACGTTGAAAGTTAATGGGTTAAATACAAAACTTTTGCTGAAAAGTTTCATCCTCAAAATATTTGATTCCAATTTGTTTTTCAAAGAAAAAAGAAAAAGTAAAAAAAAATATTTTTTTTTTGTTTTTGTTTTTGTTTTTACATAAACTAAAATTATCATGAATTTGATATTAAACATTCATGCCAAGCAGAAAACCATTTCACTTTGTGTCTGGATTTCTACAGCCATTTTTCTATTGGTTTTAGACTTTAAGCATTTTCTCATTCTTTCAAATGTTTGACAGGAAAGACTTACACTGCTAGAGTTGCTCCCAGTCATCTGAATGCCTTTTTGAATCTGGCTTCCCTCATTGCAAAAAATGAGTCACGTCTTAAAGAAGCTGAAATGGTAATATTTTTTCTTTTTCTTAGTTTATTCTTTGAGCATTTTTTGGTCATATATTTTATAATTCAGTTCTGATAATTTTTTTTTTATAGTGTTAGAAAAAATTCATCAGAAATTGAAATTAATTTTTTAATCAAAGATGGAAAACATTTCTTTGGACTTGTTCTGACAGACATTTTGAAAGTCCTCAACTGGGTCAGTTTTACATTGTGGAACTGCCAAAATGATTTGAAATTCTTTCTAAATGATGAAGGTCACTTTTCATTTTTACCTTTTATAAAATTATTCAGTTTGTAACAATTGAAGAATAAATATTGTAGTTATGTTTAACATTTAAGTTATTAAGTGTTTCCCTCCTCCTCCTCATTCTTTTTGGATTCTTGTACAGTTTTCAAACATATTTTTGTCCAAAGATTAAGAAAAAAATTCAATACTTTTAAGAAAACTAAGTATGAAAGTATTTAAACAATAAACCCATGGCACATTTTCCTTTTCTTTTTTTTTTTTTTTTTTTTTTAATGTGATTTGCTAATCTATATAAATAATGGAAAAATAACTTAGGAATAAAAAAAACAAAATAAAAATCTCTCATATTTCCAGAGACATTGTATTTTGCTTTCTGAGCAGGACTTATTCTTATCACAGAATCAGAGAAATTTTGGTTTCAACAACAGAATAAAAACTTTGTGATGTAAATGCAATTATTGAATATGATGGGTGTAATTTTAATTTTGTTATTCTGTTCAGTTGTATCAAACTGCTGTCACAATGAGAGTGGATTACGTGAAGGCCTACATGAGCAGGGGAGAAATTTTAGTCCGTTTAGGAAGGTAAGTTCTTCTCAATTTCTTGTTTAAAATAGTTTAGGCTGAAATAATGAGTGAAAAATTTGATTTGAATAAGTTCATGAAGTATTTATGTTTGTGTGTTGACTTTAAAAATAAAAGTTGAAAAACTCACTTTTACTTGTTTAGATTATAAGACTGTTGTAATTCTTGGAATCAAAGATTTTTTTAAAGTTAAGAATTAGTGGAAAATTAATTGATTTAATGTTTGCTTTTGAAGTATTTAAAATTATGACCACAGTAAATATATTGAAAAACAAACAAAATAGAAACTAGAAATAAGTAAATATTCACATTAAGGAAGATTGTGTAGTGCTAATAGATAGAATAAAAATGTTGTTATTACAGGCTCCAAGAAGCTGAAGAACAGTATCAGATTGCCCTCAAATATGACCAGACAGATGCTGACATTTATTACAATGTAAGTAACATAATAATTTTCACACACTTTGGCTGTTTATATTTTTCTACCATTCATCACAATGTAGTACTATGGACATCAACATAGAAAGGGAAGGTGGGTTTATCTTGACCTCGAGTGTTTCTGTTTCAGATGGTTCCTTTTGAAGTTTGGTCTTCTAAGTGGCATCCACTTTGACCAAACGGGAATTGGGAAGTAAAGGAGTTGATGAGAGGTTTTTGGAAATCAAATGGTAGCAAACTGGAAATAGGGTATATCCAAGTGCTGGTCTATATTAACAGTCATGCTTGGGATCAAGAGAATGATGTCTCCATGGTGTGGTTCCAATGCTGTCACACAGTTCTGTAACCCATATTTGTACTGCTAGCTACCATATTGGGATGATTAGATGGATGAGGAGTTGGTAAGGGGAAAAGCTGTCATAGAAGAAGTTGTCCCAAGTATCACTTATCTACTCACCTGGATGAGCAGGTAAAGTCACAAATAAAACATCTACATACAATATGAGGAAATAGGGTTTGTGATCTTATTTCTCAACATGGTGTTTCTCTTTTATCATGCCATTTTGTGAGCAGACAGCACGTGTTTCCACAGCTTTCGGTACACACTGACGAGATTGAAAATGGAATGTGATGTGGGGTAATCCTTGTCCGGTCAGTGGAAAGCTTAGACAAGGGTTTTGTTGTATGTTTACAATGATAAGAAAGTAAAATTTTGATTATATTTGTCTTCATAATGCAAAAAAATTAAAAAGAAAACCAAAAAAAGTTTCATTTCGTAAATGAATGATATTAACACATTAGGTAGAAAATAGATTAACTAAATAAAAATAACATAAAGGTGAATTTGAATTTGCCATCAATTGTCCACTTCTAAATTAACAGAAACTCTTTGAACAAAGAGAGAATTCAATATAACTGAAACTGTTTTGTCTTCTTTTAGCTGGGTGTAGTGAGCCTAGAAAGGAAAAAACTTTCTGATGCCAAAATCTATTTTGAGCAAGCACTCCAACTCAACCCTGACCATCAAGTAAGTTGAAACATTCAAGAGATTGAAATTTTTTTTCTTTTTAAATTTCTCTTTATTTTGTGTCCATATATAGTAATATGGCTGGCTGTTTTAGCATCACTGTAATCAAGTTGTTTTAAAATGGAAGTTGTGGCATATTTTTGAAGAGAACACAGATCTTATAGATTTAAGAGTATAAAATTCTTGAAAATTAAATTTCAGTAATTCAATAATTGATGCTTGAATCCACTAGGCTACTGTCTGTGATGAAACGGAGACTCCATGGAAACCAGGCGAGTGATAACTGTCTTGTTTTTTTTTTAGTACTGCTCAGTCTGCTGTCCTCCATGTCACTTTGTAGATTAAATAAAGGGTTCAGTTTGAAGGACACCTGAAGAAGGCCTCGGAGCTGAATGGCTGAAATGTTGTAGTAATAATGCCAAAGATGAGGACTTAATCCAAATGTAAATAACTTCTCATCCCAGAAATCCAGACAGAAATAAATTATTGCTTGCAGAATTAAAAGTTTAAATAATTATGCAATAAATATTTAAGGTGTTATAAAATGTAGACAACAGGAAACCATTATGGATATTATCATTACCCACCAGATTTAATAATCCAGAAATTGGATCAATTCTTCAAACTTTAATGTAAATTGACAGGAGCCATTTGAGCTAATAACTTTTGATAAATTCTTGTGCTGGAGCATTTATTGTATTTGCTTTGTCCAAATTTAATTTCTAATTGTACTTTGATCATTTTCAGTTCCATTTTGTTTGCACAATGTTCATTATCACTGAAAAGACTTTCATCTTCAGTACTTGTGCAGGACAGTACTAATAGTGAAGTTAGAAACTCTGTAAGCTCTTTGAAAAGATTACTTCCAAAAGAATTCTTATATTCTAATACAAAAGCCGGAAAATTATTCCACTGTCAGTTTTATTGTTCCAAGCAATTAAATGCAGTTTTGAGCACTGAATTTCAACAGGCGAAATGCACTTCTTCTGTTGCCTCTGTTCTCATCAAATTGACAATGGCCTCTTTAATTGCATGTATAGCGTTGGTAATTGGGGGAAAAAAAATTGCAATACTTTTTAGTATTTCTTGTCTGGTAATCTTTATTTCACATGATTGAAAAGCATTAAATGAAATTGTTGGCACCTTTCTCTTGTACACTTTTTTTTTGTCTTTAGGTAATTTTCCATTGGTTTTCCTTAATTCTTTGACTTTTATTTCAAAGGTGTATTCTAAGCAAGGTCTTTTTTCCAAATAATTTACAGTGATGGCTGAAACTGGGTCCACAGTAGAAATTGGTAGTAGTAATTGATCATTCTAAGAAGTGTCAGATCATCTGAAAGTTTCATTTTATCTGCTGATGCATATTCAAATAACTTTTAGAACTTCTAAGAGAATTGGATAGAAAAACATTAGGTAAAAAAAGTTATTCTCTTCTTTATACAATTCATAAAGTACGTGTAACATTTCTGTTCTTTGTTATTTTGAAATGGAATTTTAATTCATTTCATTGAACTAATATTCTTCCTAAAGCAGATTCAATGGATAAGCATCTAGATTAAGCATTTCTAGAAATTTTTAAGTTTTATCATCATCATTTATAGTGTTATAGAAATTACTATAAGCCAACTTATGTGATGCAGATGGTGAGAACCATTTCTGAGTTTTATCCTAAATATCCTACAATACATAATAATAATCTATAATGAATTTAATAAATATTTAAAAGGAGTCTAATATGAAAATGAGTTTTTCATCAGATTTTATCCTGGAAGTAAATAAATGACACTTAAATTATAAGTCATACAAAATTGAATTTTAGATTAGTTGTACTAAATTTTTGCCTATTGGTATGATAGAACTAACCAAAAATTGGATAATTTGGCAATCCTTGTGCACACCCATTAGATTGTTTTTTATTAAAATTTGTTTCGGTATTGACTAAAAAGGTTATTTTTATTATTTGAATATAGAAATTTACAAGTGAAATTAATCTGTTTTTGCTGTCTCTTATTTCAGCAAACTCTTTTTAATTCTGCTGTATTAATGCAAGAAATGGGTGACCCAAAAAATCGGCCTGAAGCTATGAGACGGTGAGCTAAATTTTAGACAAATTTAAAAAAAAAAAAGAATTTTTATACATTAAATTTTATGTAAATTTAATGTCACTAAGCAAAGTAAAAATTATCAATGAATCTTTTTTTTCTTAAGTAAATTGTGAAATTATTCATTCCTGCAAATATTTTAATTTTCAAATTTGATTTTCTTAACTGTATTTACCTTCAAAATTTACATTTACTAACATCTACAAACATACACACATGTGTTGAGGCAATGTTTAAATGACATTGACTTCAAATACGGAACTTTAATGAAAAACAGTAGTTTCCAAAATGGACCATAAACTTTATCTACCTCAAAGGTGGTTTTCACATTACAAATCATCAAATGTTAATTTTGGAATTGTTCGTTTTGAAACTAATAATTCAATGAACTGTTTCATATTAAATTTAGTCACAATGTGTTAATTTGGACTTTCTTGAAGTGTTAGATGCTGAAAAGTTCTTAGATTTTGAGAAGGTTGGACTGACCAAAATGTGCATTCAAAAAGTATTTTATTTTTCCCACCAAAACTAATGCTATGTGTGCAAAATCCTTTAGGTGGGAAGTGATACTACATTTCCAGTGCATGCATCAAAATTTTCCTGTCAATTCAAACATGTTGTGTGAACTTGTTGGAGTTTCATTTTCATGCAAAATGATCGAATGCAGAAATATTACGTCAAGCTTTGCCAAAAACTTGTTAATACTCAAGCTCAAACCATTGGTGAGGATGCTATGATGATAAAACTCACATTAAGAGTGATACAGCTGCTTCAAATATGACCACATCTATGTGGTAAGTGATGTATGCTCGGGCAGGCCATCCACAAGCCAAAGTGGGAATAAGCACAGGATCAGTGCATTCCATTTTAATGGAGGATTTGTACATGTGACCAGGAAACTGCATTCAGTCATCTTGTGTGAAAATGAAAATCCGATGAGTGTGATACTCTAAGCATAACAGCCAGGAATTAATGTAGCCTACTGGCACAAAAATTTTCATGCATATGCAGGAAAGGTAGTGTCACCTCCCACCTGCCATTAGCTTTGGCAGGTTAAAAAAAAAAAAAAAAAATAATCAGATACATTTTGAATGCACCTTGTATCCCTCTAGGACAGTCTAGAACTTTTCAGCACCATCCCTTTATTAATTGATTAGAAAATTTGGTTTGCTAATCAGGTGAAATTGTTTTTTCTGTTTAAAGGAAAAAAAAAAAAGTTTTATTTACATCATACCCAACTCTGTAACATTTATCTCAAAAATTATTTTCTAGTCTACAGAAACTGCTACGTATTCATCCCAATGATGGCAAGGCCTATTACTGCTTGGCTATGTTGGCTGCTGACAATAAAGATTTTGAAAATGCAAAAAAATGGTTCATCAGTGCAATCAAGGTAAGATTATCTGTCTGTTTTGTTGTAATTGAATTAGATGCAAGATAGGAAAAGCTGATTTGAAATAAGAGTAATCTTTCTTCAAAAGGCTGAATTAAAATCCTGCTAAATCTTTTGACTCAGAAATTTCTTCTAGTTTGTTACTCTTTGAGTTAAATGGAGCACATATTTCCAAGAAAACTCCTAACTACAGATAATTTAATTTTATAAAATTATTTTATCAAGTAACAGAAACTGAAACCTTGGAAACCATAACTGTCTTCATTGAAAATCGGTTTCCTTAATTTTAGTCAGAGGTTTCTTAACAATTTACAAATATTTTTTTTTAACTTTTCATTAAACTGAATCCAGTTCACAACATCCTTCTATTTAAACTTTATTTTTTGTTGGTATCCACCTAAAATATTGCTTTGAAATTTTATTTCCAATGGCTGTAAACAAAATGTTTTGACATGAAAAGATGTATTCAGACAGCCAAATTGAATTCTGTTTTGTTAGTATGAAGACAACATGCGCAGTGCACTGTTCAATCTTGCTTTGATGTTGGTTAACGACATGAATCAACCACTCGAAGCTGTTCCATATTTGGAGAAGTTACTCAAGGTAAGTTCACTTTGAATTTATTTAGTGAATTCTGTCTAATGCAATTGCATCACCTGTACTTATAAAACTTAGTACAGCAGTGAGGAAGATAATATTGCAACATTCTATCAATTAGAAAAGTAGTTAAGAATCTAACACATTTATACCAAAGCTCACTCACTCTCTCTGTCCTCAGCAAAATGTTAAACTGCACTCATGGTTTTTTTCACAAGTTCACCTCATGTCCTGAGTAGGACATTAAACTACAACCAGGCATAGTATAGGAAGCAAGAACGTCACCTATAAGCTATCAGTTTATATGATAAGCCGACAACTTATCTGTTTATAACTAGAGTGGCACCTTCAGGAAAAATACCATTTTTTCCATACAAACAATCTATTGAAAAAAGAAAAAAAAAACAATAGATATCTTTAAATTATCTGTTTAAGCAAAATGCTATGCCTAAAATGACCTGTCCATACAAAAATACCAATGAAATTTGCAAACTATAAATCTCTCCTAATGGGGTGGCAGTCCTGATGAATGAGTGACTTGGTATGTAATGACCAGGAGTTCCATAACATCCAACTTTGGTCCAAACCTGAGATAGATGGATGGATAGAGTAACCCAATCCAGTCGGCTACTCACATAGTGGCAAAGGCTGGTTGCAATGAAAGAGCATGGTTGCAATTCCTTACACTATACTATACTTAGATGGGGAAATGCAGGTGCTCACAGCCACTTTCAGACAACTATGCCATCTGTGTAGCCCTGGCAGATTAGGGCAAATGGAATTAGTACCCTCTGATAACATCTCTTAAGAAACTCTGAGTCAGCTGGGGAGTACAGACTGCGAATACAAAAACAAAATGATATGACAAACTCTAAAAAAACACTATCCAAGAAACAGTATGAAAACTCAATGAAATATCTGGAAAAAAAATCCAATTTGCACTGTCATAGAATTATTAGAAGGTGAAATAACAAATGCGTAGCCTTTTGTGTTACAAAAGGTTATATCAAACATGATAGAACCAAAATCAGTAAGAAAATAAAGGAAAATAACACTTCTAATTCAAAAACAAAAAAAAACACAATACAGAAAACATACTAAAAAGAAAACAAACATTAAAGTAAAGG